>CM045462.1:26409286-26644420 GCA_024666655.1 Dascyllus trimaculatus | reverse complement strand
CTAACAACAGGCAAGAATTTTAAATGAAGTCAGAAAATTCCGTCACTCTAAGCAACAAATCAAGACTAAGAGTTCGCAACCAGCATGCTAGCCTGCTAATGCTAACATTAGCAGGCTAGCATGCTAACTTGATGAGGGATGGGAGTTGTAATGTTAACTATGTTCACCATCTTAATGTTAGGTTGCTAAATGCTGATGAAAAGTTGTGTACAAAGCAAAGAGTCCAGCTCAAGATGATGCAGATGTCATTAGCGCTTATCAGGTTCAAGCTAAAGTTTAAACCTGATGATGGAGCTACATGAAAAGACAAAGGATCGCCAAAGTTTTTGAAATGTATCCATCCAACAGCTGACATATTTCACCCATATCCACAAATGTGAACATCGGTGAGGAAAGGTCAGGAGATGACGATCACTGTCTGGGTTTCTGCACCGTGTTTCACAGAAATCCATCCAAAAGCAGTTGAGATGTTTCAATCTGGAACCAAAGTGATGGATCGGCTGACTGACGGGACCATCCCTGGAGCCACGCTGCGAGCTGGACTAAAGAAAAAACCCCTCTGACCTAATGATGGGTCGGCACTTTCTTCACAACACTTTCTCAAACACACTGAACTTTATTTCAAACCGTAGTCGAGTTCTGAAAGTTTGGTGAAATGTGTATAAAATGATTCCAAATACATCTAGAATATTCCAAGTCCTATGCTTACTTTTCAGTCGGTCCCTAACAGAAGATTTTGATTGACTGGTATAGTATAGTATAGTATGGCGTGGTGTGGTGTGGTGTGGTATAGTATAGTATAGTATAGTATAGTATAGCATAGTATAGTATAGTGTAGTATAGCATGGCATGGCATGGCATGGCATAGTATAGTATAGTAAAAATTTTTGATTGAATGGTATAGTATAGTATAATAGTATGGTGTGGTGTGGTGTGGTGTGGTATAGTATAGTATAGTATAGTATAGTATAGTATAGTATAGTATAGTATAGTATAGTATAGCATGGCATGGCATGGCATGGCATGGCATAGTATAGTATAGTAGAAATTTTTGATTGAATGGTATAGTATAGCATAGTGTAGTATAGTATAGTATAGTATAGCATAGTGTAGTATAGTATAGTACACTAGCATAGCATAGTATAGTATAGTACACTATAGTATAGTATAGCTTAGTGTAGTATAGTATAGTATAGTATAGCATAGTGTAGTATAGTATAGTACAGTATACAGTATAGTATAATATAGCATAGTATAGTAAAGCATAGTATAGTATAATATAGCATAGTGTAGTATAGTATACAGTCTTATATGCATATGATTGGATGTCTATCGAATCATATGTAGTTCCACTCATTGTAGCATTGTGTGCACAATCTGGTACCTGCTCACACTGTCCGTATATTTTGGTTATACTGGTAGAACATAAACAGTGCCCAAAAAACACGGTCAATTTAATTTGGCTTTACAATTTACAAAAATGACTCTTAGATGTCAAAGCGGAAAAAAAAGGTTTCTACAAACTAATGTCAACTTATTTGGTCGTAATTACAGTACAGATCTGAATCAGATGCATAGGTCTTATACATCTGGACACTGGACATACTCCTAATCATGATGCTGCCACCACCATGCTTCAATCATGATGCTGCCACCACCATGCTTCAATCATGATGCTGCCACCACCATGCTTCAATCATGATGCTGCCGCTACCATGCTTCAATCATGATGATGCCACCACCATGCTTCAGTCATGATGCTGCCACCACCATGCTTCACATCATGATGCTGCCACCACCATGCTTTACATTGGGGAGGGTCTGTGTGTGATGATGTGTAGTGTTTGGTGTCCGCCATACACAGCATCTAGTCCAATGGCCAAAAAAGCCCAATTTTAGTCTCATCAGACCAAAGAACCTTCTTCTAGTTGACTTCAGAGTCTCCCACATGAGAACTCTAGTCGACTGTTAAATCTATTAAATACAGACTCGTACAGGTGAGTAATTAAATCGCTTACTTTACCTTTCATAGTTTTAATCATTGACATTACTTTGTAAAAACCTGTTTTCATTTTGAAGTGAAACTTTTTTTTAACAAGTTCTTGTCAAAAAAAGACAAATCTTATAGACCCTGATTCAATGTTGAAAAGCAATAAAAGTGGAGAACTTTAAGGCGCTGAATACTTTTTATAGGGGCTGCATCATAAACATGAAAAGGAAAGGTTTCTGGGAGATGCGATTCTGGTGCTGCTGCGTAAGAATTTACTTTTGTTTCATGAAAAGGAAATCAAGACCTTACTCTATTGGCCTGTTCACTGTGACAAATGTCCTCCATTATCGCAGAAAATATATGAAGAGCAGTGGTTCTTCCTAAGTGCTTATCTTTGAGACCGGCAAAACATTTTCTGTAATAACAGAAGCAAACTTTCTGAAAAAGAAGAGACGGACGACTTCACACATAATGCTCCTTATTTTTTTTTTCCTCGGTAAGGATATTAGAACCTTTTGCACTTTTAGCTCCAAAGGAAAATAACTGATTTAATGCACTCAATTTAGAGGGAGTTAGTAGGGAAGTGTGATAAAATGCTCCCAAAAGACTTGAGAGAAATGAGCTTTTTAAATGTGCTCCGTGCTTATTTATTTATTTCACCCTACAGCTAGAAAAAAAAAGACTCTGTTGTTGCCTGTTGACCTGGATAAAGCTGAAAGTTAATATTTTTACTATGAGGCCGCGCCACGGACTTATTCAAAGGAGTCCCGTGGGAAAGCAAAGGGATTATATAACGCCGGGATGTGTAACTTTGCTGTAAGTGGGCCGGAGAAAACTTTGCGCTCGGATGTGTGTGCGTCCTCGCTGCCCTAAACCTGACATATGTACTCAGCTCATACAGACGTCTATGTGATGTAATGTGGTAGTAATAAGAAAGGAGCTGCACCGTGGCGGCATCCTGTAAAGGCGGCTGGGGTAATTATAAATCGGCTGCTGAAATATTGACAACGTTGGGGAATTTCTGCAAGGTTTCGCGTCTCGGTGTCTCTGTCACGGATACCGCCACTCCACAGGATCGGGCATGCGTGGCGTTCGCCGCTGGGGGCTCCGCGTCGGGAAGGTTTGCGAGTATCTGTGCCGTTTGTGATCCAAAGAGTTGCTTTTAAATGAACTTTGTGCCTCTACTTTATGTAGAGGAAAGTAGAAGGCGATGTCGGATTCATGACTTATTCCGTATTCACCTCAGGTAATGTTAATTTTTTAGCGGCACGCTATTAAGGACACTTAGAAAGAGTGAACACGCCGCTTTTACTGTGCCGGCTTGTTTTATATGTGAGATTTTCACCGGGGGGATTTTATTTGCTTTGCAGGATTTATTGATTTTTCTTTTTCTCTTACTTGGCAGTAGGCGGGTAGGTACACTACTTTAGGCCACTGCATTTTTTGTAATTGTTCAGCAATGTGCAATATCCAGAAATCTGTTATACTGCTGATTTTACAGTTGTTTATACACGCTGCATCACTGTTTTCATAGATTACACTTCCATCCATTCATTATCTACACACTGCTTAATCCTCTGGAGGGTCAAGGGGGGACTGGAGTCTATCCCAGTCGACTCAGGGCGAAGACATGGGACACCCTGGACAGGTCACCAGCCTATCACAGGGCTACACATAGAGACAAACAAGCACACTCTCATTCACACCTACGGACAATTTAGAATCATCAATTAACCTCAGCATGTTTTTGGATTGTGGGAGGAAGCCGGAAAACCCACACTGCACAGGGAGAACGTGCAAACTCCACACAGAAAGATCCCAGGCGTCCTAACTGGGACACGAACCGGGGATCTTCTAGCTGTGAGGCGACGCTGCGAACCACCGAGCCACTGTGCAGCCCTAGATTACACTTGTACATACTATCTCTTCTACTACATTTCTATATTTGTGCATTTCTTACTGTATTTTACAAACAAAACCAGACAGGATTGCTGCTCAGTGCCGTTGTACACTGTGCAGCAGCAACAAATTAATTCTCTATTCCAGCTGGATATTTATATGTCAAAGAGAGAGAAAGAAACTTCAGACGGATTTCCATCTTTTTCCCCTCCACAATCGACCCTTTCGGCCTTTCAGTTTCAATTGCAGTGTAGAATCTGACAGGTTCAACCACAATCTGAACTCCGAGCGCATCAAAACAACGACAAACAGCAGCTACTGGATGCGACTCCAACTCTTAAATAGAACAATGAAGGTTTGTTATGCTGAGAGAAGACTGCTACTCAATGAAGGCATCAAGAGTGCAGGAAAAAAATGGTTCTTGCTGTCCTCATCCCCACCCAGCAGTTTTTTGGGGCTGCCCAGGCGTACCTAACATGCAGTAGGTGTCTTTTCTACCTCAAAAACTGCCTCAAAGTCGTTTCTACAGGGACAGTTCTTGCAGTCAGATCATGCATGGAGGTTCAGGACACACTAAAACAACCTGGAAGTTCCTCAAGTAGCAAACAACCCAATATCGTTTTGCGGAATGATGTACATTCTGATGTCTTAGTCGGTTGCTTTAGGGTGGCCTGCAAGTTCGAGCAGTGGAAGATGGATTTTAAGCATTGATTTGTCAATCTCATGGAGGTACGGGCAATATTCAGGGTTCTTCAAGGTTTGTTTTGGTTTTCACAGAGTCATGAGGGACATATCTGCCTCTTCAGCTGCTAAATGCCCAAGTACATTCACCAGCTAGTAGGTAAAGTCAGAGTTTTTTCCTTGCTAACATCTCCGTATGTTGTTTTTATACACTTGAAGACACATCGGGAGAGAAATAAGCAGTCGACACCACCTTGAAGCGTATCACAGACACCACTGAAAACACAGATTCAGACTTCTGGGGTTTTCATATGGAACAAACCAAAGGTTCTATCAACTCGGGATGTTGGGCTTCTTTATCATTCTTCTTCAGAACTGGTTTCCGGTTCGAACATGTATGGTTGAGTTACTCCAGTATTCCAGCTAGTCTTAGAGTGTTTAGGAGGAGTCAAAGGTGAGCTGGTATACTCGAGCTCCAGACAAGTAGGGAGGAATGAGTGGAAAATGATGCACTGACTTCATAGATCTGCACATTCTAGATGAAGCAACAGGGTAGAGTTACATTTAAAGGCAGAAAGTGAGAATTTGCATGTAAAAAAACTGCCCAATATGCAACTTTGATACATAGAGATGAGTTTTTAGCAGTAAAATCAATGACCAAAGAGGGATTTGAAACATTTTTTTGTTCGCTGTTCGGTGCTGAGAGGACAGTTTTCAGCTTTGATGCAGAAAACAGCTGCCTGCTGCAGGTGGAAACTCATTGAGATTGAACTGAAACACTTAGTCAGAGGCCGTAAAACCAGAACAATGAGCCGGAGAAGCTGAACGATGCCAAATACATCTGCAGAGCTGAAGGGTACTGCAGAATGAGGCGACAATCCTCTGTGGGTTTTTCACTTTGAACGACATTTTCCTCATTAGTCAATTGACCCATGGTTAATATAAAACTATTGATTATTGCACCTAAAGTCTTGCAAGATTAAAATCCCAGTGCAATGTCTTTTTAAGAGAGGTCTGGTTGGGAATGCAGCATTAAAGGAACAATAAATGGAGTCTGGATGAGGAAACCAAGCCAAACTGTAACAAAACAGCATAGAGATTAAAAGAACTAGACAATATTCAGTGTACAAGCAAGTATCTGAATTCAAATGAGCATCAAAACAAACTAGAAAAGCACAACTTCAGCTGATAGTGCTAATTCTAACTATAATTCATGATGCGCAATCACCTTTTACAAATTAAGGTTATTCTTTGTTCTTTTAATTTGAAGGAGGACATTTAAAGGCTACACTCAGTACTGACTGGCTGACAATAATAGTTCATTGTCCACTGGTAGTTAAACAAAGAGAACCCATAAAACAAGGAAGAATGCAGCAGATGCCACTTTGAGAGTGTTAAAAATATCCACCAGTCAGCAACAACATGAAAACTACTAGGGTGAATGACATTGATCGTCTCATTACGATGCAATGTCAACCGATTCTGATGTTATCAGCCCATTAAACGGACGTTATCACTGCGGATTGTTCCCATACTATAGGGGTCTCCTCCAACATCTACAAGGCGCATTATCATCCATTGGGATCGCTGGTAAATAGAAAGCAGCCCTGATAACATCTGCAGCCTCTTACGGTCATGTAGAATCTGCAGTGGAGCCGACACCCTGGAAACATGCAAAAGTGCAGCTTTGCGACATGCTATATGTCGCATGAGTCTTTTCTGAGCTAGTCAAGGACCTTTGAGAACTAAACTTAACCAAAACATGAACCAAAACCATCAAGTGGAAGCAAAAGTCGAAATGAGACTTTGTTAAAAAAGATAAAACCATGAGAGTGTTGATGAAGTCACTCGTGCTGTTGAGGAGCATCTGGAGGCTCAAGATGCGACCTTGATCCACAAAGGGATTGAGAAGCTTGAACATCGGTGGACTCGGTTCATTCAAGGTAAAGGGGACCATGTTGAAAAATAATGCAAGAACAATCTTTTTGAAGTGTCTTGTAAAATAATGGTCAAAGATGAAAAGTAAAAGTCAAACTTCCAGGGTAAAATTCCTGACTGACTAATATGTGGACTTGTACTTCTACTAACCAATCCAACTTCCAAATGTAGACTTTAGTTCCTTTCTTTAAGTGCAAAATCTCAGCTACACCCCACTGATCCTCCTAGACAGTGGAGGAATTTGCAACCAGCTCATATGTATGGGAATGATTATGGCTGAAACCGGTGTTCTGCTGGTAAACTTTGGGTTCTGGTGTTCATATGGATGCTATTTTGACTCTAGTCTGACTCTCTGGATGTAGACTGAGGGTATAAGCCTTCCATTGGCCACTAATTTCAGTTGGCTTCCTCCTCTCCTCCCATTATCTGCATGTTAATGTGTTCAAAATCCTCTCTGCTACAGGAAACAACTTCCGAGCTTGAAGTTCTGCAGGGGATTTGGACTGTGCAGTAGCTAGTAAGGCAATTTCTTCAGCAGATTGTTCAATTTAATGACAATTCTTGCTGCTTCCTGCTTGCACCAAAACAAATCCACCTTCACTACTTTGAGGAAACAACATCTTTCGCTTGGCTTTTTACACGACGACTGTGATTGGTTTAAAGAAATACAAACTAGCCAGAGGGTTTTCCCACATAGTAGAATGATAATAAAGTCCAGCCATACCATTTTGTACTACAGAATGAGCAAGGAGGAGGTTTTTCATTCCTTCCCACTGTCGCTGAGTGCTTCCTTAAAGGGAACCCAAAGGAAATATTGTTGGGTTTCTCCGTTTAAAATGTGCAAGGTCTTCACTTTGCTATGTGAAGTGCTATGGGATGACACATGTTATGAAATGGTGCTATGAAGCTGAGCCGAAAACATTGCAGCAGACCGAACACATCCCCTCCAATGGCAAGAACACTTCACAATATCAGCTCGGCTTCCCCCGAGAACAACAATGCATCCTGCGCCATTGCAAAAACCTTTCAGGAATGGCTTGAGGAACACGACCAAGAGCTCGAGGCTTTGACCCGGCCTGCAAAGCTTCCCAGATAAGAGCTGTGGGACCTACACAGCATCAGGCAGGTGGTTTTTAGGTGGTTTTCTGGTTGCAGGAAACAAATAAAACAACTTTTTTCTGCAATAATGCTGAGCAGAATTTAAAATAGTGGTGGCTCAACAGTTGAGGCTCTGGAGTTACTGATCAGAAGGTCGCCGGTTCGAGTCCCAGTGGCACCAAGCCGCCAATGTTGCACCCTTAACCCTCATCGTGGCTAACCCTGCTATTCAACCCCAACTGGGACATGCAAAAAGAGAATTTCACACTGATGTAATGTATTTTTTAGCAAATAAAGGCTTCTTCGATTGAATTTATAGCATGTTATCGCCCAGTAAAGAAACCCTGCTAATGAAAACCTGTACTTTGCTGTTATTACATTCACAGCAACTCGGAAAGCAGAGTAAGATTCAGTCCACAGCCGCTCCAACTTTCCATCAACCGGTTGTAAGCAGCCTTGACAAAGCAGCTAGAAACACAGAAGCATAATCTGCCGAGAGAAAAGCTGCGAGAAGAAATCAAAGCAGGAACAATGGATTTATTTTCTGAAGGCAACGAAAACAAATGCTGGAAACATTTTCAGCCTGCTTGAGTTTCGTGACGATTTCAAATACCCGAGTGTTCACAGTTCAGGAACTTAAATCTTTGTCACTTTGGGGGGGAAAAAAAACAACAAAAAAACAAGGCGAGTCCCATTGAATCTGTATGAGCACGGAGCAGCTAACAATACTCATCGAACTGCAGGCAGAAAATGTGATCCCCCCCCCCCCCGTGGGCTTTTAGAAGGGCTCAAAATAAAACGTGATGAATGTGATGCAGGGAGACTCCATTGACCGAAGCCTGCAGCAAA
Source organism: Dascyllus trimaculatus (assembly GCA_024666655.1). Lineage (NCBI taxonomy): Eukaryota > Metazoa > Chordata > Actinopteri > Pomacentridae > Dascyllus > Dascyllus trimaculatus. Next base: position 26,635,965 of record CM045462.1, on the reverse strand, counting down.
ACAGGCGAGCATCAAGTAAAACTGGCATCACTTACTGTCCCTGAAATAGCCCGAGCAGAAATTGCCCCATTTAGAATGCACGGACGTTCAATACCAACAATCATTCTCCCGTTTAAAATCCTTTTCCAATATGGGCTCGTAAATACCGACATTGTCACATCCCCCCCCCCGTCACCCCTTTGCTTTCTCTCCCTGACACAAAGCGATATCGACTGCGAGCTATCGACCTCCGGCTGGTCCCAAATCTGAAGAGGGAGACGGACTTGTGCTCCTGCCAAAGCAATTAAAAAACCCGGCGAGACCCTCAGCGGTTTGTCTTTACGGGGAGACGTATTGATACAAACACCAGAAAAATAAAAAAAAGTTCATTAAAGGAAGATGCAGCGAGACAGTGAGAGTGAAGAGGCCTAAATCAAACACTGGCTCCTTGAGAGCTCGCTGTCTTTTCTCGCGCCGGGATGGTGCACTTCGGTTTAAAAGCACCGTCAGACAATAAACAGCATAGGCCTCCTGCAGAAAGTTAAGTTGATGCAACACTGTTACGTCAACACAACCCATCAGACCAATGTTTGCAACTTGAAAGGTGTATCTAAATCAACAGCAGGGTTCAAAAACGGTGAACAGAGCAAGGAGTCAGCAAGTTGTTAAAAGGTACATTCAGCATGGTGAGATATCTTTCTACAAAAGTAAGAATGTAAGACAAAAAAAAGGGCTTAAAACAGATGATCAGAGCCAGAAACTGTAAGAACTGCTTTCTGTCAATCATCAGATTTGCAATTTTAAGATGATCCATGAACTAATTATGTATGATGTGTGGTTCTTCTGGAAAATTACCCCAAACTGCGTTTAAAATTGTGGAATTTCATCAAAATCACTTCATTCTACGTAAACCATTTGCACCAGTCTGTTAAAAAACAAGAAATTCTGACCTCCTCTGTACAACTGGCAAACCATGAGTGACTCAGCTGCAACCGACAGTCACGCAGCTAAAATTCAGACTGTTCGGCTGAACTGCAGGCTGTGTAAAACCTGCTTTCTGTCTTTTTGTCTGTCAAAGTCTTTCCATCAAATATAAAGCATTTGCAAATTTAGAAAAGCCCTCAGAGAGTTCATACCTCCGCCAAGGACCTTCAGTTCACCCCTAACACAATTCAGTCCCAATCCACATATTTTGTATGGAACGTTACAGATACAAATGTAATTACAGACAGTTCAAATGTCCTACCGACAATGCGGCCTTCACCCCATCTGACCTAATGAACAGACGCGGCCTCTAGCGCGGCAGCTCCTAACAGCCTCCCAGCTTCTTAGACAACCAGAGATAAGAATGCCTGCCCAACCGTGCGTATGTCGCTCAGGAAGGAAAGACAACTCCGCCTTTGTCGCTGTCTGTTGCGTGGAGCCCCAAAATGTCATGTGGTCAGAGGGGGTTACCCCAAAAACAAGAGTGCCCTCTGGTGGCTTTTAGAGTAAACCGCATTTAATTGTCCACCCGGTTACACTTACATTAAAAAGAAATTCCTGGATCCAGACGGTGATCCGGATCGGTCCCAAAATTTCATCATTTCTTCCCTGTCCCTGAAAATTTCATCCAAATCCATCCATAACTTTTCGAGTTATTTTGCACACAAACAAACAAACCAACGCCAGCCATAAAAATGTATAAACAAAAAAATTCTGTCCTCCATGGTAAAACTGAGGAACTACGAGTGATTCGGCTGCGACAAACAGTCATGTGACTACAATTCTGACTATTAAGCTGAACTGCAGGCTGTGTAAAGTCTAATCTACATGTCTTACCGTAAAATTTGCCAAAAATAAATAACTGGCACCAGATCCTGTGAAAAATAATACATTCTGACCTCTTCTGTGCTACTGAGAAACCATGAGTGACTTGGCTGCGACCAACAGTCAAAATTCAGACTATTCGGCTGAACTGCAGGCTGTGTAAACGCTGCTTTCTGTCAATCTTGTAACCTTTAGATGATCCGCAAACTAATTAAGTATGATGTGTGGCTCAAAAAAGAAGCAGCGAGACAGTGAGAGCAAAGAGGCCCACATCAAACACTCGCCTCCTAAGAGCTCGCCGTCTTTTCTTGCGCCAGGATCGTGCACCATGAAACAATCCACAGCATCTGTCTGGCGTCTCCAGGGAATCTCAAGCTGCTGCTTCGAGGTGCGACGTCGTGTGAGCCGCAGTAATAACACTCAGAGGTATTGTCTGAACGTTTCAATCACCTGGCGTCGCAGACAAACCCACAGCGGCCGCGGACAGGGTTTCGCCGGAGCGGCTTTTCATTGCGTATTGATCTGTGCTGTCCCTGTGAGAGGGACTCGTGGGAGCGAAGGGGCTCATTAATCAATCTGACAGTCGGAGTGACAGTCGGGGCTGAGGCAGCAGCATCGCAGCAACCGCGAACACCTTTTCTTCTTCTGTCCCCTTGTCTTCATCCTCCGACAGCAGCCCGGGAGCCGCGAGAAATGCCAAGGATGTAAGTGGGTGATGTCAGCACATACTGCAAAAACCCCTGCACTCCCTTTCTTCTGCTTTCAATCCCCAAAGTCCCCCTGCCCAGTGACTGTCTTCACGGGCCTTACAAAGAACAGAAAGAGTTCTAGGCTTTGCACAAGATTTAAAACTCGGAAACAGATGAAAGAGGCAAACACACCGCACATGTCGGCGTATTCACTTCTTCCTGTCTGATACTGATGTTTGTGTCGGCTGATAGGGTCGGAAGGAGATAACATACAGAGCCGCCGCAGAAAACTCACTGCCTCCAAACTAAAGTGTGAAAATACTCCGAGAAAGGAGCAGAACTGTGGATTTTTTCGCTCTCAACTTCACTGGTTTGATTCCGCAAACTGACAAAGACGGTGACTGTATATTCGCCCATTTACAGCTACTAAATTAGCAACTTCATTCATAGTGTGGTGTTGTCATTGTAAAGCAGGGCTGCAGCTTCTGACTACTTTAATCAACTATTCAGATCATGAATTGCACAAATAGTAAGTTTTTAAAATTTATCTTCAAGTTGCTTGAGGCAAGTAAAAGTAAATAATAATGCTGATTGTGTATTTTTAAAGCGCTTGCATGTGTGCGTTTGTGTGAATTGCTGCTACAACAGATGCCTGGCTTTATTAAATCACGCTGAAAACTTGTCAAATGGATGCATCACGCTCTAATGTGCTTCTACACTCTAAGAAATAATGCTCTGGCATGTTATCGAGTTAAAAAAAACACTAAAATTACACCATCTTTTCGAATCAAAAACTGGAAAAACCAAAAAAATGCTCAGATTTTCAGTTTTCTGACGACCCATGAACTAATCGTGTGAGACATGTGGTTGTCTCTGGAAAATTAACTAAACTTACGCCAAAAATTGCGATATTTTGTCCAAATCACAACATATCCTATTTGAAAATTGGTCAAATATAAACTATTTGCGGCAAATCGCATTAAAAAAGCAAAATTTCTGCTCTCCTCTTTGCAAAACCATGAGTGACTCAGCTGCGACAAAGAGTCATACAACTTAAATTGAGTTGAACTGCAGGCCGTGTTTGCACCGAGCAGAAAAAAAGACATGCATGAAAACAAATTAGAGAGATTAAGGGCACAGTGAAAGCGTAGCTGACCGCTAAAATGAATGCAGCATGGCTCGAAACTGGCATACAGAGAAGTTGTTGGAAGATACATTCAGCACGGTGAAACATCTTTCTAAGAAATGAGCAAAAGTGAGATTATAGGAAGTAAAAATGTGACAGGAGCAACAAGAAATCATCCTAAAACAGGGCACAGGGGGTTTGAGGGTTCGTTGTAAAGGGAAAATTAAATATCCGTACTGAGCTGCTGCTGTATCATGTCGACTAATTGCAATAAATATGTTAAATTCAAATTGAATTCACTGGAACGCTGCTGAGATGAAGCTGATGAATGTCATCCAGACTTGCATCAGTCTCACAGCCGGAATCCGACACTTCATATCTACGCCTTGCTAATCTGCAAACCGCAGAAATAAACAGCAGCGAGGCCGAGCTGCAGGTGAGGATGACGCTGAATTTTTCCCCACGGACCACCCCGACGGAGACGGTTGCTAGGAGACTTGGGATGTAATCTGCAAACCCTCTGCATGCGCCATAATAACTTTCCTCCTGTCATTTTAGCAGCCATTATTCCCGCGCTCCTCACCACATACACCCTACATACCATAATGGCTCTTGTCGTCACGCGCCATCCTCAATTTCCCGCCATCTCCCTTCGTTTCCGAGATCCTCTTGTTCTTTTTGTCGTTTTTTTTTCCACTCTGTCATTTTTGCCTTTCTCCTCTGTGATGCACTTTGTGACAAACCTGGTTGTTAAAAGCACTTTATAAATAGAGTGGACTCCGAGAGGGGAGTCAGCGATATGCAGGAGCATTGTTGGCTGTCACGACCAAACGCAGCTCTTGCAACCATCTAAACCCCTAAGAGGCGGCAGCAAACAATGTCAAATGCACCGAGAGTTGAAACCCCAGCAGGATCCGGGGGCTACAGGGTGGAAATGTTAGCCAAGATTGAGCGTTTCAGAGTTTGTCACTAACTTTGATGCATTAATAATGCAGACAAATGGCCTTTCTGAGCCCGCTGATACACTGAAGTGTAAATAAAGAGCAGCTAAGTGAAATAGATAAACATTAACTGCAAAGGCACAAGGGCAAGGTGAAGTCTCACTTTAGGGAAGTTTCTTTTTAACCATTAAAGGAAAGTAAGTACCAAAACTGGAAATAGAATTCTTGGATCCGCTGTCGTTTTAATTAGAAGAAAGGTTGTTTTAGTCAACATATGTCTGCACTGTTTAAACACTGCCTGCAGTTCAGCCGAATAGTTTCTGATTTTTTTGTCATGTGACTGCTGGTTGCAACAGAGCCAGTAATAACTTCATGGTTGTGCCAAGAAGTACAGAATTTTTTTGTTTTTTACAGAATGTCTTCAGAGCAGACTGTTTATTTTTGGTGATTTTTTAAACAAAACATCTAGAATTAAGAGACTTGGCTCAAATATCATGATTTTACGCTTGGATTTTTTCATGCTTTCGAACAGAACAGCACGTCACAGATGACAAAAGATTCGCTATCTTTAATAAAAATACCAAACATTACACCTGTTGGAAAACTTGAGCTTAAAATCATGACATCAGTACTTTTTAAAAACACTGTAACATGCATTTAAAACCTGCTGTTGGGCTTTTGGGTTTAGAGATTTAATGACAAGAGCACTCGAGCAGCTTGAACTCCATCAAATCGCTGCAGCATCCAGGGGTCATAAGAGTAGAGGGAGGAAATATAAGCAAAGACTGAGGGTTTATGAGTTTGTCACCAACTTTGGTGAATAAATAATGCAGCTAAATGGCTTTCTCATGGACGTTTTTCTGAGGATACATTAGCTCTGATACACTGAACTGTAAATAAACAAAAGTTATTCAAACACTGCCTGCAGTTCAACCGAATAGTTCCTGAATTTTTATCAAATAAATGTTGGTCGCAGAGGAGCCATGGTAAGCTTTTTTGTTGTGCAACGGATTGCAGAATTTTTTGTTTTTTACAGAATGTCTTCAGAGCAAACTGTTTATTTTTGGCAATTTTTAAAAATTAAACATGTGGAATAAAGAGATTTGGATCAAGCGTCTCGATTTTAAGCTTAGATTTTCTCACGTTCTCCAACAGAACAGCTCGCCACGGATGGTAAAACATGACAGTATTAAAAATAAAAAGACAAAATTACACCTGTAAACTCATGAAGATGCCATTTAAACCTGCTGCACTCGAGCAGCATGGACTCCATCAGTATCAGACCTGATACATCGCCTTAATGTGAAGTTAAAATCCCTGCAGCACCCAGGGGTCACGAAGGGAAGCACAAGCAAAGACTGAGGGGTTCAAGAGTTTGCCGCCGACTTTGATGCATAAATAAAGCAGCTAAACGGCCTTCTCATGGACGTTTTTCTGAGGACGCATTAGCTCGCTGATACACTGAAGTGTAAATAAAGCGCGGCTAAGTGAAATAGATAAACATTAACTGCGAAGGCTCGGGTCTTTATTGAGAACGGGCCAACAAACTGTTGAACCATACCAAGATAATTAGTGATGGAAAATTCACGGGAAAAGGCATGGAGTTTCATGCTGTGCTAATTATGTTTATCTTGCCGGCATAATTACTTTTAATACCGCTCGGTTTATAAAAAAACACACACACACACAGACAGGCCTATCCAATTCCCTGGTAGAAAGGCTTTTTCTTAACATAGCACCACAGCGGAGAGTCTCCGTTCGTAATCTCCCGAGATTATAATAAAGAACCGCGATCCTGCTTGTTTATTTCCACCCATCGGCGGCACAATGAGGGTCCCGCAATGCAGAGACACGAGGACGCCGCGACTAAAATAGGCTGTTTTGTGCTTTACTGATGCCTTGTCATGTTCCATTCCCTTTTCCCATCTGTTTACAATACGACAATAAGAAGATTGTGTTCTTGCCATGGTATCCGGCACATCGTGATCCACACTGAGTCACAATCTGGGAAGAATCAGGCGAAAAATAGGAGCCCAAATCTCACCCTCCAGAAATGTACAGACTTAATGCATCACAAGGCGTTTATTTATTTATTTGTTGTTTTTTTTTATGATTCAGGCCGGAAGACGGTTGCCAATAACCTGAGATTTTAAATTCACTGCGTCACAATTAGACATTTTTTTCAGGAGGTGGGTTCATTTCCTGCGTTTAGGACACGAACCAACCTTGATGAAATAATGATTTTTAGCTCACAGACACCAGAGAGAGCAAATTAGCTGAAAGGCTGAAAGTAAACAACAGCGTTTTGCGGTTTGTGGGTAGATTTATACAAAAAAAAAAAGGCAAACCCTTGTGTAATCTTTTACTGAATATGTAGGTTTTTCGTTCTTTGTTTTGGTTTGTTTACAGATTAACAATTAAAAGGGAAACCTCAACTTTTGACCCCTCCAGTGAGGAGATCCAGAGGCAGTTTGCAGTATGGTTTGGATCCATTTGTCCAATTAGATGGAAGAAAAACCACAAATCAATACAAAGTGGTTCTGGAGGATCATGATGAAACATTTATGCCCTGATCAGAGTAGCGCCTTCCAAGATGGCGATGCCTCCGTCCTTAGGGCATGAATCATCACTTCATGGCCTTCAAAGGTACCAGATCTCAACCCAGTTGAACGTCTATAGGAGATTCTGGACTGATGCCACCATGATCCCTGCAGTGAAGTTCTACAGACTTGAACTCCTTTTCCACCGAGCTGGTTCCAGGTCTAGTTCGGAGCCAGAGCCTGACGTAGCACCAGTTCTTTGTGTTTACACCCCCTAAGCACCGGATTCAGGTGCTAAAAGCTGGTGCGTACCAACTCTTTGCTGGGCCAGGGCTAAGCACCGAGTATGTCAGGGGCTGGGGGCGGGGTTATCATGACCAACCATCAACGCTGGAAAGGGACACACAAGAGGCCATTTGCGTCCTTTTTCACCCTGGTCCGATCGCACATGTGTTGGAATGACTCCCGGGACACACGGAAGTTTTGCACACTGTTGATGCTGAAACCCGCTACAGTTGTGTCCCACCAGTAGTGTGATCATGGATGTGATTGGACAACAGGCAGCTTCAGCCTCACAATCAGCCTTAAGACCATCTATAGAGATAAACATTGTAGGTGAGTGTGTGTGTGTGCATGTGTGTGTGCGTGGGACCGATTGTGGGTACGTGGCTCTACGTGTGTGTTTGGGGGAGGGAGTGTGTTTTCTTTTTGTGTTATTTTTGTACTGTATGTTTTTATTTTGGGAAGCACTTTGAGTTACATTTTTTTGCATGAAAAGTGCTATATAAATAAAGTTTGATTGATTGATTGATTGATGGATATTATCATCAACTTATTGCGTTTGTTTAACTGCTATGTAATGGATGCAAGCGTAGTGGTTTTACAGTGACGCAATGACGTGGCTCCAATTTAGCTCCTTGCCAATGGAAAAGCAAACAGGCTCTTAGGAGGAACCAGATTTGAACCAACTAAGCACCAGAACCCAACTAGCAGCTGGTTCTTCTTGGTGGAAAAGGGGTTTGTGAGAATCAATGCAGTTTCTAGGCGTGTTTTGCTCAAGCCACATTTTTCCATCACTGTAAGCTCATTTTTCACTGCAATATTAAGTCCTGCACCTCTATAGAAACAGCACCACCATGGCTAGAAGTAGAGAGAACTTTAAAAAATGTCTTTGGTGCAGTATAGCACAGCTAAAACTAAAAGTTAAATTTCTTTGATTATTAATTCCACGAAAATTTAAAAACCCGAGATCGGCATGTGCAACATTTTTCCAAGTGTCAACAGGTGTAGATAAATGACAGCTCTATACACTACAGATAATCAATTACTTGCTTTTCCATTCTGCTTGGTGTACACGGCCTGCAGTTCAGCCGAGAAGTGTGAAAAAAGGGACTTCCCTGTTCCCCAGAGGAGCACGATATTTAAATGTCACCTAATTTTGCCTGATTTTTCAATGTAAATAGTAGGATGAAGTGATCTTGCTGACACTTTAGGCTTAGATTTGGTTCATTTCACCAGTAGTACGGAACGCTGGAGGTGAAAATCACGACTACACAGCAAAGTCTATGACACCACTTCTATCCTGCTGCGGAGGTTGGAGCATGATTGCACTTCTTGGTCAGTTTGATTCCCTGCAGGTGTCCGATTCCAGACCAGAAAAACACCCCCAGACTTTCTATGACTCCATTGTTGGTCTCCTTGCATACATCCTCCTGCTACCAAAACCCACATTCATCAGTAAATAGGACTTTTCTCCATCGTCCACTTTCCCCTCGCGAGAAACTTCTACTGATTCTTGTCTTCTTAACTTAGTTTACTGTGTATCCGGGACTAAGTTGCTTTTCTATCCCTCAGTGAACAAAGCTCCAAGTATTGATCTCCCGATGCTGTGGTCACTTTCGGGCTGCAGGTTCGTGCTTTGGGAACAACGGGCTCAGTTTCCACAGAGTGTTCTTGGGTGCCCCCTTAGAAACCTTTAATCTAGCCATGATGTGGCACCGAGAAAGCTCCAGAATAACAATCTGACTTCTGACACTTCAACGTAGTTTCGATGCCACCTTTCCATTACCAAAACAATACTTAGTCAGCTGAGTCCACTGCAAACTGGAAACAGGCATATTTATAACACGTGAACACTAAATGGAGGTTCATGTAGTTGAACAAATCCACTTGAATGTCTTCTGAATGCAACGAAATCTGACTTTTTGCACAAAGGAGTTAACTCGGTGAATGACAAAGACTTGGAACTTAGCATTTCATCTTCATTTAACATGTCAGAATTAGTTTTTTGGCGTGTTTTTAAAAAGTTTCCAAATCCTCAAACCTTCCTTTGAAACCCTCTAAACCCAAATCCTCAAAGAATTTCAGTTTCTCTGCCAGCAAAATATTGGCTTGTCAACACAGATGAACCGCCTGAACCCCAAAATCCACTGGTGGGTTTGAAAGACATGTTATTCTTTGAGAAAACAAAAAACAAAATAACACCATTTATCAGAGCCAGAAACTGTACAAAAAGAAGCAATGGTTGGATTTTCAACTTTCTGACGGCCCTTGAACTACTCATCTGTGGAGTGCTGTTCGATGGGGAATCTAAAATCACTTTATTCTACATGTCATGTTTAAAAATTTGGCAAAAGTAAAGCGTTTGAATTACCCAGATTCTGTACAAACTAAAAATTCTGCACTCCTTGATCCAACCGACAAGGTACTGGTGACTTTGCTGTGAACTACAGTCAAGTGACTGAAAATTCAGGAACTGAACTGCAGGCTGTGTTTTTACAGAGCAGATATGTATGGAAACAAATAAAAATGTAAATAATATCTATAGTTTGTATAGCTACCGTTTTTTCCCAGTATTGGTAACATCTGAGAGCATTTGGAAAAATGTTGTACATGTTGATTTCATTTTTAAAATTTTTTATAAAATAAATAATCAAAGAAATTCCACTTTCATTTTTTCTTTTTATGATTTATGGCTTTATAACCTCTTCGCGGACTGCATCAAAATAACTGTATTCCTTTACGATTGTCTAATTCTTTAAAAAAATTAGCCAAAAATAAACTGTTTGCTCAAACCAAATTATGTAAAATCAAAAAATTCTGCTCTTCTTCGCACAACCAAAAAGCAATTAGTTATTCACCTGAGATGCACAGTCACTTTCCCAAAATTCTGCAACTTTTTGAGCTGTACTAGGCTGAACTGCAGGCTGTGTTTACGTAGAATAGATAGGAGAAAAGTATTAAAGCAAACTGAAAATGTATGTCGTAAAATTTCTATATTATGTACAGTTTATTTTTATCTCCAAATATTGTTATACAGCCGAAGGCGCTTGGAAATATGTTGTAAATGTTGATTCCATTTTTTGTTAATTTTTTGTAAAATAAATGATCACAGAATTCCACTTTCTTTCTTTTTTTTATGATTTATGGCGTTATACCTGCTGCACAGACAGAATCAGAATAACTGTATTCCTTAATAACTGTCTCAGTTTTAAAGAATAGCCATCAATAAACTGTTTGATTGAACCAAATGATGTAAAATCAAAAAATTGTGCACTCCTTTGCACAACCAGGAAGCCATTAGTTATTTATCTGCGATGCACAATCACTTGGTAACAATTCTGCAATGCATGACGTAAACTATGTATATTATGGGGAGTCTACTTTTATTTCCAACTTGTGTTATACATATGAGAGCACTTGGAAAAATGTTGTAAATGTTGATTCCATTTTTAAAAACTTTTTGTAAAATAGATGATCACAGAAATTCAACTTCCTTTTTTTGCTTTTTTTCCATTTTTTAAAATGATTTATGGCTTCATAACGACTGTACAGACAGCATCAAAATAACTGTATTCCTTTATAATCGTCTCATTTTTCAGAAAAAAAACAAATTATGCAAAACTAAGAAATTGTGCACTCCTTTGCACAACCAAAAAGCCATTAGTTATTCACCTGAGACGCTCAGTCACTTTCCAAAAATTATGCAACCTTTTTGGCTGCACTAGGCTGAACTGCAGGCTGTGTTTACATAAAACAGAGAGGAGAAAAGTGTTCAAGCAAGTTAAAAATGTAAATCAACTTTTTCAGACTCCATGTATTTTTACATGTGTGGGCCCTTAGAAAAATGTTGTGCATGTTGATTCCAGGTTTGTAATTTTCTTGTAAAATAAGAAGAAATTCACCTTTTCGTCTTTTATTTAAAAAAATTACATTATATTTTTTGTTAGACTGCACAAAGCACATCTTTGAGCTCTCTCTACTTCTAGTCATGGTTGTTCTGTTTCCATAAAGGTGCAGGACTTTTTTTTATTACAGTGAAAAATGGCCTCTAAAACCTTTAATAATACAGTAGAGTGTTACAGCTTGAACAGGAATTACATTCTCATCAGGTGAGGCTCCCGTCCTCACTGACTTACAGGAGAAAGATTGAGTTTGCTGCTTGAAGGAAATCTTGAACTTTCCAGAGACGCAACGACTCCCTCTGATCTGCTGGTCGTCAGTTAAGTTCACCGCTTTGGACAAGAGCTTCGTCGGGCGATTTTTGAAGAGGCAGCACTTTGTTTTTTTAAGGGCTGCAAGCAAAAAAGTTTGGAAACTCCTCGCGAGGCTTTTCCCAGGGGCCCCAAACAAACACAGGGGCTTCCCATAGCAAGTCTGCAGAGGCCTAATGAATAATGCATATTCATTAAGCCCGTGCGTCACACCACCTTCTCTGAGAATACTAATCATCCTGACAGCCAGATATTAGATCCTCGTGTGAACTCTTATCTTAACCCTAGCACACCATATGGCTGTAAACAGGAACTAGATGTTTATGTGAATTTCACATCACCCTCAGCGCTGCGAAAAATGCCACTCTGAGGGGCCCCCGATGCCAACAGGCCCCGGGTCCCTGGTGCCTCGCGTTGCATTTCAGGACGAGCCCTTATCAGTCCGGCGCAAACACTTCTGTTGAGTAAACATGTTTACAGACTTGTGATCTCCGATGAAATATGCTCTCCTGATTCCCCACCGCTGGTAAACATGTTTTCTCACCTAAGACACTTCACACTTCGCCTCACGTAAACACGTCCAGGTCATTTTTCGGTGAGTTAAGATTTATATGCACACACCACCGGCCGGTTGGCTATATCGCCCCGCACTCGCCTGGAAGCGTCGCCCCGGTATCAAATCAACAGATGTCAGATTGCGTTGGCGTCATAGTTATGGTGGGAGAAAAGAAAAATCGCACTGTGGTCTCCTCAGAACTGGGAGTGCCGCACTTGACCTTGTCCATTCCAATTACAGTCGCCCTGCAGCCGCCATCACGCACTGTGTCTATTGTCATTGGCTTGATAAGACCATAATGTGCAGGGTGTAAACCTGCAGCCACACTGCAGGCCGGGCAGGAATGTAAGTCGAAGCACACAACTCTCCTCCAGCAGCAGCAGCAGTCAGCTCCGTTCGCTCATTTTATGGCAATGAAACATGAAGTCATTTTCTTTTAATATACAGAAACTGAAAAGGTGTCATTAACAAAGAGAGTCAAGATGCAGAGGAGCTGTTTTTTTAATGGAGGCATTTCTATTTCTGAGTTTGGCAGGTATAATCCACTGAATTCAACAACCATCAGCACCATTATGTTGACTTTAGTCTTGTTAATAGTTTCAGTTAACCCTCTGAACCCCAAAACCCACTGGTGGGCTTGAAAGGTACCAAAATTTCTCCATTTATCAGAGTCGGAAGCTAAAAAAAACAGAAGGAATTAACAGATTTTCTTTCATTTCCGACGATCAATAAAACGCGCATCTGTGAGGTTCCGTTACGTTGCCAGACTCGACCAAATCTGAGCTCCAAAAGGTGATGTTTCGTCAAAATTCTGCATGTCTCAATTCAAAAATTCACCAAAAATGAACCCTTTGCTCTGACTGGATTCTGCAAAAATCAAATAATTCTTCACATATTGGCGCAACTGTGAAGGCATTAGTGACTTGGCTGCGACAAACAGTCACATGACAAAAATTCAGGAACCTTTTGACTGAGCTGGGCTGAACTGCAGGCTGTGTATACACAGGGCGGATAGAAGACGAGTATGGAAGTAGATTAAAAATATAAGTAAGCAGCAAAAATATCTACATTACATAGAGATGTTATTTTTTCTGGTGCTGGTAGCACCCGTGGCTGCTTAGAAAAATGCTCGACACACTGACTCCAGGTTTTTTGAATTTTTGTAAAATAAATAATTAAATAAATTCAACTTTCATTTGTCCCGTTTTTATGATTTATGCCATTCTAACTGCATCACACAGCACAGGGGACATTTCCGAGTTTTTCTACTTCTAGCCATGGTTCTGCTGCTTCCATAGAGGTGCAGGACTTTATATTGCAGTGGAAAATGAACCCACAGTATGTGAAAATATAACAGGAGCAACAACAACACCCAGAAACTGCCTGGAGTTGATGAAGGGGTGTGTTGAGATCAGGTTAGAGCATCTATAAATGTAAAGTAACAACATTCAATGTGTTACTGAAGACAGAAGTCTAGAAATAGGTTGTGTTTATAGTGCAGTGGTTCCAAAATGTATATTTGTATTCATGGTAATGAAGACACTTGTCCGCCAGTGCAGGGAGGCTCACTGATGTGCTTTAAGTGGGTTTAACAGGTGAATGAAAAGCAGGAAACACAGGCTTTGGCTTCACTGACAGTACTTGTTAATTTAGGATCCATTCTTTGTTTGTTTTTGTCTTTTCATGGGATTTTCTTTTCCCAAAAATGGAACCAGAGAACATCTCCAGGCTACCGCAGGCTGGTTTTCTTCCACGTTTTGCACTTTTGCGATTTTAAGAAGAGCCAACCAGCATAATGACGGCAAGATAAGCGGAAATGTGAAGGGAAGGAGCCACAGTATCTTGCAGGAGAGCTGTGCAGCTTATTTAGTTTTGACGGACTTTGAAGCTCGCGCTGATCTGGGGCATCGCAGCGGCCCGAGGCTTTCAGACGCTGACCATGTAATCGCGGCGTTCACAGTTCGAGTCTGGCAGGTGACCTTTCCTGCATGTCACCCCGACTCTCACTCCCTCTCTTTATTTCCTGTCAACACTCTGCTGCCTCCCGTCAAAAAGCACCCAAACTGCCCCCCAAAAAACGTGGAGAGAGGCGGCGCAGTCGGCGACGGCGGCGTTCAGAACGCCTCTGCAAACAGTGAAGGCAGCTGGAGGAGGACGGAGAAAATGTTTCTGTGATCACACCATCTATCTTGCAATCATGCCAGGGAATCAAAAAGTGCAGCGGGCCATGGGAAATGGCAGTAATGACGGACAAAAGCCCCAAGCCGAGGCAGACTGCAGAAAGTCTGGGTTAATAGCTTTTTTTATGGTTTACGGTTCCCCTGAGAGCTCAGAACCCACAGCTCTGAGCCACACCTCTGTACGATGTGATTAGAGAAACACCAGGACCCTCCACATCCACGCCACAACCACAGGAAACAGCTGGATTTGGATGATTTTTATCAATTAACTATTAATTACACAATAGATGGCGTTGTTGGTTATAAAAAAACATCTAATTTAAGAAAATTTCACGTTAAAAAATGGTTAAATGGTTAATTTATGTACGTAGCACCAAGTTTTAAAATGATCAGGAGCCTGGAATAATTGCAGCTGTTTAAAGGTTCCAGATCACACTGTAAAAAATTAACATTTTTAAACCTATTTTGCCCGTTTTGTTAAGATACATGTAATAATGAAATAAATAAAATCACCAAAAAAGTAGTCATTTACATTCTAACCATAAAGAACAGGGCAAAATTGTAAATAACGCCCATATAAAAAAAACCTTGAATTTCATGAATAGTCATTTTTTCTTTTCGTACACTCATGTTTATTATAAAAAAAACATAACTGTAAATAAACATCCACATTAAAAAATCTGAATTTTACAGATGGCTATTTATTATTTTCTGATGCTTGACCATAAAATTTTCTTTTTTACTGTATTTTAGCAAAAATGTTGGTACTTTAAGGATATTGGCCACGTTTGAAAGAAAAACCCCACCCCTTAGGCAAAGGTTGGCACCACTAGGTGGCGCCTTTTACTGTTTAAAGAGATGGAAGACTGCGTTTTGTTTGTATTTAATATTGTAGTAACCTAAGGAGGTGGTCACTCGGACTATGGGTTGTTATATGCTGGCAAGAAGAAGAGCATTGTGGGGTGTTAGCTAGCAGCGGGCACCATGACAAAGACTTATGTGATGCTCAATGACCTCCGGCCAGAACTCATATTCTCAAATTTGAGCAAAAGTGTACTAAGACAGCTTTTCCAGTCACCAAGTGATTATTGTTACACTGACTGTCACATTTATAAGGTTAGGAACAGAAGAACATTAGGAATGATGATTACTGTACTTTGTCCACTTTAACTATTAATCTATTATTGATTGATAACACGGTCCGCTATCAATTAGCACATTTACAACCATTACCTTTACGGCTATGGTTCACTCCCTTTGTTCTAAAGGTGTCAGCAGACAAAGTTAGACCTGACAAGCTGCAGTGAAGCTTTTAACCACTTTACAGATATTGGCCACCGTTTGAAAGAAAAATGTCACACCTCAGTCAAAATTTTGCACCACTAGTTGGCGCCTTTTACTGTTTAAAGAGATGGAAGACTGCGGCTTGTTTGTATTTAATATTGTAGTAACCTAAGGAGGTGGTCACTCGGACTATGGGTTGTTATATGCTGGCAAGAAGAAGAGCATTGTGGGGTGTTAGCTAGCAGCGGGCACCATGACAAAGACTTATGTGATGCTTAATGACCTGTTCTCAAGTGGTTAATATTACAGTGAATGTCACATTTCTAAAGTTAAGAACAGAAGAACATTAGGAACAATGATTACTGCACTTTGTTCACTTTAACAACTAATCTAATATTGACTGTCTGCTATCAATTAGCACATTTACAACCCACACCTTTACAGTTATGGTTCACTCCCTCTGTTCTAAAGGTCTCAAGCAGACAAAGTTAGACGTGACAAGCTCCAGTGAAGCATTTAACCAACAACAAGGAGATATTCTTCCTCCAGTTAGTGGGTAAGTACTGCATAATCAAGCTCACTTTGAATATGACACACTCCTTGGTTTTACAGGTTTGCATTAGCGTTGCAGAATCTCCTCGGCCGAGCTGTGCTGTCAGTGGTTAACCTTAAAATCAAGAGCTCTCAGAACTCCGTCCGCTGACTTTCCTGCAGCCGCGGCCAAATAAAACAGCGCTGACTCCTCATTTGCTAAATGTAGCATTGGTCACATTTAATCAGGCCCCCTTTCAAGAGAATACATCACCCAAATGAGAGAAGTCTTCTGGCCTTGGAGGATGAATTTTAATTAAGGTGTACGGGCGGGGGAGAAACTCAAAAAAGGTCATCACTGCTCTCATCTAATCGCACGCCTTTCAGACTCTTTCAAAAGGTGAAAACATTCCTGCCACTCTGACAAACTCACTTTCTCAAATCTGCATTTCAATTAAATGCCCGCGGTTCGCCGGGCAAAAACTCATGTAATTAATTAGCCCCGAGCAAATACAAATGCTGCGTTTAATAGCCCAACTCATAATTAACTGCAGAGGAGATCAAATGCCTCGGCGACACCTTCCTTATCTCGGCCGGCCCAGTCAGGAGATATGATCGGTCGTGCTTCTTGTCTGAGGATCCCGAAAGTATCAGACGATCATTTTAATTCACTTTCAGCTCAATCCTGTTGGAGTGTTTCAACCTTTATTCTTCTGGGGACAGTTCTCTGTGCAGATAGGCTCTTTTTTCCCGCCGACAAGCTTCTTTATATTCCTTTAAATTCATCAGAAGGAAGCTGCAGCAGTGGAGAGGTGTTGAAGGAGCGTAGAGGAGAGGAAAGCGTTAATTATTTAAACAGACAGATTTTTCTATCATTTAAAAATACTGCTGACTGTTAAATGCAGGTATTTTCCGATTGAACGCGGCTCCGGGAATTTCATACTTCAGCGATACAGCTCGAAAACACACACACACACACCGAGGACCTGTGAAGAATACATCTGCAGCTTGGCGCTCATCCTTAGTTTTCAGATCAGAGATGAGTGAGTCTATTTGGCCCTGAAATGAGAAACATTTGGATGTCAAAGTGTAATCATATCCGTTATCAGAGACCGCGCCGAGCTTTCAGCGGCACGGGAAAAGTGACGGCTCAATCTGCAGCTGGAAATAAAAAAAAAAAAAGAAAAAAAAAAGAGAGAACCTGACACCATCTTACCGAGCTGAGATAAAAGACAGAAATGATTCCTGGATGCATTCGACTCGGCTGACATAAAAGAGAGGAATCGTGGATAAACCCGACATTTCTCACAAAAGTCCGGACAGTTCGGTCGGATTTATGGCGTTTCAAACATATTATCCACCATCTAGAAGACAGGGAGATCTTTACATGTGAGCTTGACAAATAAAATATACCCCTTTCCGTTCGACTCTCGTGGAGCTCCACCTGCGCTATCTGATGTGATTTATAGTAATACATCTCTGGCCGCTTCATCATCCGCGCTACAGTGTCATCGCTCAGTGTATCCGAAGAACAGAGGGGTATAAAACACAATTACAACGGCTTTTCGGCACCTCAAGTGGACTTTCTGCATTCGCGGAACAATTATGTGGTTTCACCATGTTGCGAGGTGTTGCGCGTTGACAAAACATACAGGAAATTTCAGTTTGGAGGTCCTCCAGCGGGGGAATAAAGTGAACGGAAAACAAGAAGAATCCAAGAAGACAGGCACTCTATTACAGCCTCTCTTTCCTCACAGCCAAATTTACAAAAAGCTGGTTAAATACAACTGTGTGTCATCTCCAGAGTGAATGATTTAGTACTGTAATTATTATTGGAGTCTGGACTGCAGCACAGGCACAGTAATGTTTGGTTGTAAGATTATCATTTTGAAAGTGTATTGCAGATTAGCTGTAGTACCTGTTTGCACCACCAGGTGGAGCGTCTCACTGTTTTTAACTGTAACAACCAGAGGAGGTGGTCACTTTGGCTACAGGCAGCTCATGTTGGCAAGCAGAGAGCAACGCCGGGGTTAAGCTAGCAACGGGCACCATGACAAAGACTTTTGTGAGGCTTAATGACATCACATCACATTATTGATTGATAATGCTGCCGACTATTCGTATGGGTTCTACTTACAGCCTAACAGTACCTCTGCAATGGATCAATACTGCCTTAGTTGAGGTTTTTCCATGTGTTAATTACCTAAAATGCACAAAAATGCATCTGAAACCAACTTTAGGATAAATACCAATATGAAAAAAGCAACAAAAGTCCTAAAATTCAATTCTTACAAGACAAGGGAACAAGTTGGGCAACATGGGCACCACCAGGTGGAGCATTTTACTGTTTAAAGAGATGGAAGACAGCAGTTTAATTGTGTTTAATACTGTAGTGATTAAATGGAGGTCACTCACACGACAGGAAGTTCATGTTAACAAGCAGAGAGCACAGTGGAGTGGAGGGGCACCATGACAAAGACTTGTGTGATGCTTGTTGCCTTCCGGCGATAGCTTAAGTCCTGTAAGTCAGCATTTCAATAACTGAGTGTACATTATTGTGGTGAATGTCATGTTTCTAACATTAGCATTAGCATACAGAATACTGACCACTGTACATTATTTTAACAAATTAATAGATTATTGATTGATAGTGCTATCGGTTAAGAAAAGTGTTTAACATTTCCACTTCTGTAATAAGACAGGCATCCTATTACAGAAGGACAAAGAGCTGGTTAGATGCAGCTGTCGCACATCTCTAGAGCTATTTAGTGCTGTAGGGTGGGAGGATTAGCCAGCAACAGGCACCATGACAAAGACTTATGTGCGGCTTAATGCCTTCTGGACAGATCTCAGTTCTCAGATTGAGCCAGAGTCTACAAAGACGTGGTCAGTGTATTGGTATTGTGTTAAATGTCACGTGTCGGAAGTTAAGAATATGGAGCGTATGGGAAAATGGCTGCTTTCCTTCATTATGCTAACTCTGTCGGCTCTTAATTAGTCTATTTACAACCTCTATCTTTGTTGTTTGGCTCACTGCCACTGTTCTGAAGGTCTCAAGCAGACAAAAGTTAGACAAGACAAGCTCCAGTGAAGCATTTAACCAACAACATATTGATATTTGACAGTTAGTTAATTTGTCAGTTAATGGATAAGTAACGGACAATTAAACTTACTTTATAATGATACATTCCTTGGTTTTACAGATTTTAATTAATGTAAAGAAGCTCCTCAGCTCAGTGGTTAAGCTCGTATTTCATACTGTAATGTCTCAAGGAGGTGGCCACTCAGAATATGAATCCATGTTGGGATTCGCTAGCAATGGGCACCCTGACAAAGACTTCAGTGACGCTTAATGCCTTCCGGCCAGAGCTTAAGTTCTCAAAGTGAGCCGGAGTCTACTAAGACAACGTTCCAATAACTGAGTGGTCAACGTAAGGCGTCTAAGGTTAAGGTCACTGATTGACAGAGCACATTTTTAAATATCTGCATCCCTATTTAGACCCTCTAATGAGACAGCCGCCCTCTCCTCACAGCCGAAAGAGCCGGATGCAGCCGAAGAGCTCATCCCATCGCAGACGTGGACGGAGGGCAGCTGAGCAGAATTCAACGGTGGACTTTGCTCGGACTCACTGTTAAAAGTTCCTCCTCTCCACTCTGAGTCAGAACTCGGCAGCCTTAAAAAAAAAGAAGAAGAAGTCGAGAGCTGCGAAGGGCTCCGCGGCCTCTCATCCTCCTTCGATGGCCAGACGCATTTTTCAATTATGCACACGAGGGAAGGGAATTAGAGGCCTAATCCCGGCCTAATCCCCAAACAAACAGATCTATGGCCTCCATTTCCAGCAAAGCCACCCCGGCCTGCCCACTCCACCCCCACCTCCGTCTCCTCCCTGTTAAATCTCTGCCCCTCGACTAACCCGGTCAGGGATGGAAGTCCTTTCGGCTCTGATAGTTCCTTAAATTGAGCTCCGCGAGCATTAGCCGTGTTTGAATGGTGCTTAGAATCGGCTCAAACCACCACTTCCTTAGTCTCCCTGCCCCGTCATTAAAAAGGAAAAAAAAAAAAGCCGAGAATGTACTTTCCTACAGTAGCTCACCCACTTACAGGTGGTAATTTGATACCCAGGGAGGCCCAATTCAATTGCTTTGCCCTCTCCAGTGTGGATAACAGTTTATCTTAGCGGGCCTTCACAGCTTGAGAATCATCCAACAACTAGAGATCTTTTTAAACCTCTTCCACAGAGCTGTTTTCCACTCAGCGGGCATCCGTCTACAACACATAATCAGGTCTGTGGACAACATGTAGAGTGGAAATATAACGGCAGAGCTTAGCACATGGGGAAAGCAGTCTTAAACACAAAGATCTTAACAGTCAGATTAACTGTTATCTTCTGTGGAAAAGCTTACTGGGGGAAAAAAAAAAGAAGCGATTATGATGCGATAACTGTCATTTAGCTAAAGTCCACAGAGGGAACCGCTGAGCCTTTCAACAATGCTCAAAGTCGTATTCTTTGAACCGTTGGAAAGAGAAACAAAACAAACTTTACAGAACAAATCAAACCGTCTGTGCCTTTGACCAACGTCCAATAAAAAACAGTTCATATAAAGTTTATGTTGGCCTATGTGGTGAATTTCACATTGTTGATGGTGTTGTTAGAGAAGCAAAGACTGAAATACTGTAAAAATGAATGAATAAATAAATGAAATTCCAATTTTAAAAAAGAATCTGGCAGCAAGGGTTCCTAAAAAAAATACATAAAAAATGGTGGAATCATTGTAATGTTGAAAAACTGTAAAAATACAAAGACAACAGCAAATATCTGCCAAAGATTAATGGTAGATTAATATCATCATTTATTGATAATGATTTACTTATAGTAAAACTGTGTAGTACTGTAAAGGAACAAATCATTCTATTTTTTTTTTAAAATTCTTAAAGTCAACATGTCAATTTCTTTTCTGTAATTATATGTAATTTTAATTTAAAAAAAGAAATCAGTAAAGGAAATAAAAAAATAAAAAAGACTTCTGAAATTTTCTCAGTTCTTACTATACAGACTGTTTTTTTCCCCAAATAATGGCAAATATCTGTGAAATAATTATATATTTTTTATTTAAATACAGCAATATATTGAGTAATTTTTACGGTCAGATGTTTGACAAAATTAGTAAAAATATAGATCTTTGATGTGGACATTAATTGTTGTTTTGGCCTGTTAAGGGTCAACATGTAAATTAATACTGCTTTTCTCTGATTTTACTAGTTATTATTACCATTTTTTAGTCCCTTATATACTTTCTCCCAAGTAACAGCAAATATCTGTAATTTAATACAGTAAAAATATTTCAAAAAATGGTAAAATAAATAAATTAGATTTTTGAAGAATTGCGCACAGTTCTTTTTTGGGATCAGCAACTAAATTGATTTATTGTTTTCTGTCATTTTACTAATTATTATCTGAAGTTTCACAAAAAAGGGAGAAAGCTGCCAAGATAACATTTAAGAATTAAATTAAAATTAAAAATTAATTCAGTCCCGAATATACTTTTGTTTTCCAAGTAGCAGCTCGTATCTGTAATTTAAATACAGTAAAAACAGTGTAAAAACTGAAAAAATTGATAAAAATATAGATTTACAGTGCAGTTTTGGCCCTTTTTTCCCCTTTTTACTAGATATTATCTGGTATTTAACAAATTTAACAAAACAAAACATCTGTATAATAAAAATTTAAGAAATATTTACTACTTTTCAATCCTTTATTTACATATTTTTTCCCTTTCAAATAAAAGATGTGTTATTTTTGATCTGCGACAGGGAGCTAAAACTAGTGGGTAGATGTTGGCATGGATGGCCCTTACAAAATAAAATCACTGTTGGCTGCTGGTAGAAGACTCTTCCTGACACCATTTTTTCATTGCTGCAGCTTCCTCAGTACTACTAGTAGGTGTTAGAATGCCACAACAATATCACATTACTTCCACCTTTGGCTCTGAAAACCACAAAACCACAAGGAGTAAGCCTTCATGTAGGCGGATCCACAAACTAACCATTTTTAGGTTTGTGTCTGAAGGTACAGCGGCCTCCCTCTGTGACCTTCTCCCGATAATAATCTGAATATTAATGACGGTGCTCTTTCACACAACCTTTCCCTTTGAAAGCCTTCGTAGCATGGTGCCAAATTTCACGCCCAAAAAAGTGAGACGTGGGATCGATTTCGGCGAGGGCTTCAGAGGGAGCTTCAAACCCCGCTCACACCTGGCCGATCGATGGGGGAAGCTTCCAAAAATGTCAAGACGCACGGACTCCAATTCTGACGAGGACGGAGAGACGGGAGGTTCGACACCGACCAATAGGAATGTCTGAACCTTTAATTTCACAGTGTTACAAATTCTGATGCAATCATTCGCCTCTGTGAATCCGAAACCCTTGAAATGACTTCAACCGGCGTTGTAATAGTCGCATCTTGAAGGTAAGTTTTAAGAAAAGAGGGTTTATCTGCCCATCAGCCATTATGATCAACCTATTGCACAAACACACCCCCTCTCTGTCTTTAAGCTCTCCCCTTGTTATGATTCTGCCCGTGAGTGATTCCAGCCGATCCGAGGGTGGTCAGATCTCTCTCATTTCCCCCGACTTGTACAAGCAATCGATTCCACTCAGAGACGAAGGCCGCTGCTCATCTCCCCTCGCCAGCCGCCCCCCGGACCCCACTCGCCGGATATCTCTCCACCGCCCTCCCCTGAATGCAGATGGGCTTCGGCGGGGCTGTTAGAAGCGAAAACAGAAAGGGGAGACGAACGCGTTTTTAATCTGCAAAAAGGTTCGGGCGATTCGCGTCATCGTGGGAGAAGACGTGCCTTTAATTAGAGAGCGCGCTGTGGCAGGTGTCGCCTTGCGAGGCGTTTGGTTTCTGGATCACAAAGATTGCAACATCACACATCCTGCGTTATTCTGCTTTGCTCACCTATAAAGTTTATCAGTCTTTTGCTGTGCGGTGATACAAGTTCAAGCTATGTCTGCGTTTCTTGCGGCGTTTATTACCGTCGCGCAGCTACACAACAACCTCTCTGCTGCAAGAAACACCGAAAGTCACGTTATTTCTTGCAAAAACAATCAGTTTATCTTGTAATTTATCATTATTCATTATCATTATCGGGGCGGCTGTGGCTCAGGTGGTAGAGCGGGTTGTCTACTGATCGCAAGGTTGGCGGTTCGATCCCCGGCCCCTCCACATGCCGAAGTGTCCTTGGGCAAGACACTGAACCCCAAGTTGCTCCCAATGGTAGATTAGCGCCTTGCATGGCAGCTCTGTCGCCATTGGAGTGCGAATGGATGAATGGGAAACACATTGTAAAGCACTTTGGATACCGCTAAGGTAGAGAAAAGCGCTTTATAAGTGCAGACCATTTACCATTATTTTTGGACAACAGCACTTTTAGTTTAATACTTATTGGCAGCTTACAATCAATACTGAGGTGTTGCAGACATCTTGAATGCACAACCAAGGACTGTTCAGCAACAAATGGACATTTCAAGATCATTATTCTTCATTCAGACATGCATTACTGCTGCAGCACTCCAATATCACAGCTTGCAAACGTGGCGTCGAGCGGTTTTACAGAGCAGAGTCAAAGGCGAGCTGGTGTGCTCGAGCTGCGGGTGTAAAGAGAGGTGGCGATCAGCGCATACGAAAGAAGGTGAAGGAGTATCTATACTCTAGAAAGTAATTTAACGGACTTATTCTCACTTAATTAAATACATTAAAATGCCACGTGAAATCACTGAGCGAGCCAGTTTGGGGTGGAGGAACTGGACTGGCCTGCACAGAGTCCTGACCTCAACCTGATAGAACACCTTTGGGATGAATTAGAGTGGAGACTGAGATCCTTCTGGTCCAACATCAGTGCCTGACCTCACAAATGGTCAAAGATTCCCATAAACACACTACTAAACCTTGTGGAAAGCCTTCCCAGAAGAGTTGAGGCTGTTACAGCTGCAAAGGGTGGAACAACTCCATATTAAACCCTACCGATTAAGAATGGGACGTCATTAAGGGTCGTGTCCGCAAAGTCAGAGACCCCTCCAGTTTGCCAGATGCAGCACAGGAACACACCAATAGAGCAAGTCAACTCATCTAACTACCTTGGAGCTCTGGTAACAAGGGACGCCCTCTGCAAAAATGAGATCAGACGCAGAATAGGCATCTCTAAAGACGCATTCTGGCGATTACGACCACTTCTACTCGATCGGAGGCTGTCCATCAAGATAAAAGTCCGGTTGCTCAAAACATATATTTGGTCAACTCTTTTATATGGCTGTGAGTCCTGGACACTAACAGCGGAGACGCGACGAAATCTGGAGGCTGTTGAGATGTGGTGTTACCGCAGGATGCTTCGGATCTCTTACATGGACCACGTCTCCAATGAAGAAGTTTTGGGACGTGTCATAAGGAAGGAAGCATTGGAGGATCTCAGTCTCAGCGGGAAAATTCCAGGCAAACGTGCCAGAGGGGGTCAGCGGATTGATAACTTTGGCATGAAGACAAGACACCTCTGGGATTTAGCGGCACAGAGGGATGGTTCATCAAGCACCGAATCGGTGATGGCACTTACGAGACGAAAGGTCGTGTGCGTGTAAAGGCAGACGTCCCAATGCTTTTGGCAATATAGTGTATCTAGATGTTAACAAATCTATGCATTCATGACTTCATGAGCATTTGTGTGCAGAGACGGACACAGAACTACAAGCAAGTTGCTACTAAAGACTGGGTTTAATGTGAATTCAAGACGACTTTTTAGCCCGGAGACTTTGCACAGAGACAAGCAGCTATGACTATTTAAAAGGCTGTGCAGTTTGATCTGACACGTTCTACATCCCACTGCAATAAATACTCAAATGAACCAAGAAGAATCAGAATCTTCACATTGTTATTTGCTCTGCTCCGAATTTCTTATTTTGCTCTTTATGTTTGCTTTTGTTTCAAGCCCTTAATCAGGTTCATAGGAATCTTTGTTTTCTCTTTTCTGAAAGCGTTTTGAAGAGAAACCTCCCCTGTACCTGAACGATAAGTCATTGCACATTTCCAAATATAATCAAACGTACATTTGATTAAGGGGAACAAGGGAACAAGTCTCGGTGCTCAACTGTGTAAAAACCATTAGATAGTTTCTTTGATTTTACAGTTGATATAAGAGAAATCAGAGCAAACAGAAAAGCAAAACCCTACAAATCTCGAATATGTTTGGATGCCGAATGTTTCTTTCTCAAAACGATGTTACAATTTGTCAAAGAAAGTCTCCGTGTGGGCTGAGAGAGAGAGAGAGAGAGGCCTTTTTCACACTGATAATACCGCGGAGACGGATCTATCAAAGCAGCTGAACATGCATGAATTTTTCATCGGGTTAAAGTTTGTGGCCTCTGACTTCACATTCTGCTCCGTGGGCTCAGATCTCGGTGGGCAGCAATGTTCCGCGAGCAACAAATCAGCCGCCGCGACGCTCCGAGATGCTTCCTTCCGGGTTTCCAGCTGATGATGACGCCTTTACTGCCCTTAAATCTGCAGCGACTCCCGGCGCGGTCCATCTCACCGCAGTGCGCAGTGTGTACCGTTGAAGTTTAGATAAAAGACGGATCGCTCCTGACTTTGCTGATAAACCCTGCATTCCTCATAAAGCCTCGGCACTTGGCTGGATTTACGACCGCATTTCAGGCAAATTACTTCCACTCGGCAGACAGAGAGACCTCTGCATGTCTTTGAATCTCCTGGAAGGGTAAATGAAGTTGGGGGGCAGCGAGGTCAGAGTTCAGCGGGGGGTTTGTGTAATCGCTGGCGGGTGATAACCTTGAATTAAAGCCGTGTCAGCTTTTCAAAATAAGAGCTTTAGTTTCAGGTTGAAAAAGAGGCATTTTTTGAGTGCGGTCTGACATGGAATCTGATAACCTCAAAAGCTGCAAGATTTTTCTTTTATGGCAGAAGATGCAATCAATAAATTGAATTCAGATTTGAAGCTGGAGCACATTTGTAAGATCAACCCTTCAAACCACCTCAAAAACATGCTTTTCAAATGCAGCATGTCGTCTCTAAAAAAAAAAAATCACCAATTTTTCAAAAGCAGAAACTGTAAAATCAGAAAAAATTATCAGATATTCTACTTCTTAGCGGTCCTTGAACTACTCATCTGTGACGTGCTGCTCAGTTGGGAAAATTCACCACATCTAAGCGAGAAAATCACTTTTTTCCACCTGTCTAGATTGAAAATTCATTAAAAATAAAGCATTTGCTCTGACCACATTCTGTAAAAATCAAATAATTCTGCACTCTTTTCTGCAATAAAACTGATGGCGATTCAGCTGCAATAAACAGTCGCTTGACAATAATTCTGCAACATTTTGGCTAAACTAGGCTGAACTGCAGGTTGTGTTTATATTACAGGAAGTAAATTAAAAATGCAAATAGTAAATAAAATATCTATACCTATTTTTTTCAGTATTGGTAACAGCTAAGAGCACTTGATAAATATTATAAATGTTGACTCGATGTTTTAAAATTTTTTTGTAAAATAAATTAATAAATTCAGCTTTCATTCTCTATTTTTTTTAAATGATTTATGACATTATAACGGCTGCACAGAAGACATGGAAATAACTTCATCCCTTTATAATTGTCTCACTTTGTGCAACCATGAAGCCATTAGTTATTCAGCAGTGATACACAGTCACTTGACAATTATTCTGCATTTTTTGGGCTAAACTAGGTTGAACTGCAGGCTGTGTTTATATAGAACAGAGCGGTATAGAAGTATGGAAATTGAAGCGAATAAAACTCTTGATAAGCAATATATCTATAAAGGCTGAGTGGATGGATGGATGGATGGATGGATGGATGGATGGATGGATGGATGGATGGATGGATGGATGGATGGATGGATGGATGGATGGATGGATGGATGGATGGATGGATGGATGGATGGATGGATGGATGAATGGATGGATGGATGGATGGATGGATGGATGGATGGATGGATGGTATTGCTAGACTTGTGGGAATTTTGAAAAAAATGTGTGCATGCTGATTCCAGCCTTATTCACTTTTCTGGAAAATAAATAATCAAAGAAATTCAATCTTTGTTTTTTCTTTTTTTAATGATGTGTGACATTATAACTCCATCAAACTGCGTGGAAGATATTTTTGAGTTCTTCCTACTTCCAGCCATGGTAGTCCTGTTTCCATAGAGGTGCAGGACTTTATATTGCAGCAGAAAATGAGCCCACTGTGAGTAAAAATGTGACAGGAGCCAAAAATTGCTCAGAAACTGGGGTTCACGGGGTTAACAGCAGACCATCTTGTAAAATTCACCCCTGGACAGCCACACTGACTGATGGCTTCTTGTTTCTGTTGACCCGACTTAAATCGGTCAAACCTTCAGGACACTGACATTGCATTAGGTTTTTCAATACCCAGGCGGCTGGAACAGAGAACACCTTGATGCCTGTAAATCTCGGCGACGTAGGCAGGTTTCCGTTTAATTTGTTTCACAGGGACTAATAAGAGATGAGTCTGAAATGAGCTCTGGCTCGAGCGCGGATTTCTTATAGATGTTTGCAAGTATGTGGCAGGAGAGAATCTACTGCCGTATCCTCGGGGTGGCATTGCGCCAATGTATACAGTGTAGACGGGGGGAAAGGAGCTGGTTTCATGGCGTGGCTTTATGTGAACCGTAATTACTGCCTGAGGTTCCCATCACCTCACCATTGCTGACACAAGATTTTCATGTGGGAACGGGGAAGATGAAAGGATCCGAGCAGTCAATAAAAAGATGTATTTTCGTACGAGGAGTTGTGCCGTTATTGTATTTTTGTCTCATCTACTGTCAAGAAGCTGTGGCGTTGACATCTCTTTAACGCCGGCTGCTTATATGCTGGTAATCTAAGATATTGAGGCTTATTCTAAGTAACACATCATAAGAGGCTTTTCCTTCAAGTTAGGGAGCCTAAAAAAATTATTCATCCCCTTGGAATTTTCCCCTTTTACTGTGTTTCAACACTGAATCGTCGCTTTAATGTGGCTCCTTTTGGATGACAATTTGCAGAAAAATATTCACCCCCTTTAAAAGTGACTCACCTAACTCAACACAGGTGCAGTCAGTCGGCGCTAGAAGTCACACAGTTAGTTAAATGTTGATCATCTGAGTGCAGTGAATGTGTCTCAGTGATTGTAGCACAAAGACATTTGCATCTGGATTGTCCAGTCACTGGTGAATCCTGAATGTAACTACACCATGAAGGCTAAAAGAACACTCCAAGCAGCTCTGAAATAACTCACTGAAAAGCATAAGTCAGGGGATGGATATAAGAAATCATCCAAGTCATTGAATATCCCTTGGAGTACAGTTAGATCCATTATTAAGAAATAGAAGGAATATGACTGATGTGTAAATCTGCACAGGCTGCAGGCTGTATTTAAAACTGACTTACTGAGCAAGAAAGAGACTAGTGAGGGAGACCACCAAGACACCTATGACTCCTCTGAAGGAGTTTCAAGCCTCAGCAACTGAGATGGGAGAGACTGTGGACACAGCTGTTGCCAGTTCCTCATCAGTCAAAGTTTTATGGGAAAGTGATCAACAGAAAGACACTGTAGAAAAAAGCTCCCATTAAATCTGGACTACAGTTCACCAGAAAGTATGTGGGAGACTCTGAAGTCAACTGCAGGAAGGTTCTTTGGTTTGATGAGACAAAAATTGAGCTTTTTGGTTATCAAACCAGACAGTATTTTTCGTCACAAACACACCATCTCCACTCTAAAGCACGGTGGTGGCAGCATTGAGGTGTGAGGATGCTTCTCTGCAGCAGGCCCTAGCAGACAACCTTATGCAGTCTGCAAAAGAACTTTTCCCTGCCAAAACTACACAGAAATAGCTTATGACCATAAGGTGAA
This sequence comes from Dascyllus trimaculatus, assembly GCA_024666655.1. Classification (NCBI taxonomy): domain Eukaryota; kingdom Metazoa; phylum Chordata; class Actinopteri; family Pomacentridae; genus Dascyllus; species Dascyllus trimaculatus. The sequence goes on along the minus strand of CM045462.1, from coordinate 26,606,902 downwards.
AGTACTGGAGTGGCCAACTCAAAGCCCAGACCTCAATCTGACTGAGAATGTGTAGCTGGATTTAATGTGAAACATGGTGGTGGCAGCATCATGATGTGAGGCATGGTGGTGGCAGCATCATGATGTGAAGCACGGTGGTGGCAGCATCATGATGTGAGGCATGGTGGTGGGAGCATCATGATGTGAAGCACGGTGGTGGCAGCATCATGATGTGAAGCATGGTGGTGGGAGCATCATGATGTGAGGCACGGTGGTGGCAGCATCATGATGTGAAGCACGGTGGTGGCAGCATCATGATGTGAGGCATGGGGGTGGCAGCATCATGATATGAGGCATGGCGGTGGCAGCATCATGATGTGAGGCATGGCGGTGGCAGCATCATGATGTGAGGCATGGCGGTGGCAGCGCCATGATGTGAAGCATGGCGGTGGCAGCATCATGATGTGAAACATGGTGGTGGCAGCATCGTGATGTGAAGCATGGTGGTGGCAGCATCGTGATGTGAGGCATGGTGGTGGCAGCATCATGATGTGAGGCATGGCGGTGGCAGCATCGCGATGTGAGGCATGGTGGTGGCAGCATTATTATGTGGGGATGTGGGGGTAAAACTGTCCAATGTCCAGATTTTCAAGACCCATGCACCTGATTGAACCGATGCACACAGGCTAAATGCTGTAATGGTGTGTGATCTGTTCTTACTTTGACATGAAACAGCTTTTTTTGTAAATTCTTGTCTAAAAAAACCAAATTATATTGACTGTAATTCAATGTTAAAAAGCTGTAAAAGGGTAGAGCTTCCAACGCTGGTAAATACTTTTCAAAGGCACTGCATATTTGCGTCATCTTGTGTCAGCATGCTGTGGCATAGCCCTGTCTTTAATGTCAGCTGCATACATGCTGGTAATCCAAGAACTGAGGCTTATTCTAAGGAACCCATTGCAGGAGGTTTTTCATTCCCGGGTGAGTTATACGCCTATTCAAAAGCCCGTTCAATTCAACCCAATTTTCCAATGCTATTACAAAGCGATAGTTACCGTAAACGATTTGGACGAGAATCTGAATCAACCTCTCCGTTTGAGCTATTGAACAATTTCTTTGATATCACTCCCACAATGGTTCTTGGAGCGCTTTTAATAATTGCCCCTTCATTCATCAAGCAGATTATCCACAGATACGACTTCACACAGGAACGGACGCGCCACATATGAGATTCTGAATTTATAGCGGCCGTTGCGCCACATATGGGACACTATGTTAAAACTATATCTCAGTAATATAAATGCAGTAAATGAGCGGCGCCCCTGCTCTAATTATATTCCCCCGAACATGCACTGTGTGTGGAGCGAGAAATCATTCCTGTCGTTTCATTTTCTACTACTATTGCCTCCACATTAGCTCGACTTAATATCCCCAAGGTCATAACATTTGATAGATCATAATGTCAGCGGCGCCGGTCATAAACCTCCTCCCTCGTATCCAATCCCGCTCTGGCAGCTCACAGTCTGCTCGCATCACACCTTAATTGACGGGGAGAGGGGCAGACGGCACGCTCGGGCCAAGGCAATCGATTGTGACAAACAAATTAGAGACGAGTTTGAATGATTAAGTTATGCATTGATTTTGATTTAAACATTAGCGGCTCATGTACTCGGCGGGATTGGATGGAAAGACAAAATGTAATCAATGCTTCCTTGTACATATCAATGGGATTTAGCATGTGAAGCGTCGGGTCAGTGGGGCAATAAGGGACCCCGCTGACCAAACATGCTGCTTTTGCACTGCGGCTGGTCGGATTACAGTGTCACAGGGAATGCAAACATTTTAATAAAATGAATCCGGTTATTTTTATCAGCTACAGTCAAGTGCAGTCAAGTTTGTTTGTGCCTTCTTAGGTTAACTGCTATTTTCATTTCCTTCAACATGCAAGGGTTTTTTTTTTTTCCTATCACGGCCGACTTCAGAGGGAAACACATCTTAAAGAGTAAATCCCAGAGGATATCACTTACTTTTACTTGTTCTACAAAATGGCCATAATATATCTGCGAGCGGCTGATGGGATCCTTGATCAAAACTAATGACTCAATTACTCTGTGCACTCAGGTGCTGCAAAAATCTGGTTGTAAAGCTCACTTCTCGGCCTGCTCGGGAACAACACACGAATGCAGAAAATGCACGAGAGGCGCGGCAACGTCTTTGCGAGAGCTTCTCCGCTGTGGATAAAGTAGGTTTCTCACCGAGAGCCATCCAGTTTTAACTCCACATGGGTCTGAAATTTGTGTTAATATGGACTTTCAAATCAGTGAACAGTAAGAGGAGGAAAGGACTTTTCAGCATTAACATTCTGCCATTTGGTCGCCTCCTTTAAAGACCTTTAAAAATCAAATAGAACTCTGGCTAGATGTTTAAAACAACTAATCCAAGCCCCATGTTTTCTAGAAATCTGCAGAAACTCTACATTGGAAGTAGAGAGAGCAAAGTTATTATCGAGCCACAACAGCAAAAACACAAAATACAGCAAGTTGAAATTAACAGAAACTGCCCCTTTAAGAAGGCGTGGCCTGATGTTTAAAACATAAAATAAACGACTGATGTTGACTTACTGGATGGTTCTTTGCCTGATCGGCTAAAGTTGTGGAACAACAACATCCCAATAAACTGTATATACAAGATGGACGTAGCCAAAACGTGAAGCCAACACAGAAATGCCTTATATGAGCATTCTGCCCAGCATCCAGCAGGGGGCGACTCCTGATTGCATCAGGTTGTATGGAAGTCTATGAGAAAACAACCCTACTTTCCACTTGATCTGCTACCTCAGTAAACATTTTCCTACTGAGGTCATGGTCTCAACAGCGAGCCTTGCAAACTAGCTAGCAAAGTTAGCTTAAATTGTAAAGCAACAACAGCAACAACAATGGGAAATAAGTCAGGTTGAAGTAAACCGAAACTGCCCTTAAGAAGAAGTGGTCTGATGTGATGATGAAAATATAAAACAAACTTATTGCAATGGATCGTTCTTTGCCAGATCTGCTACAGCTGTGGAATGAACAACATTTCAGGTGTCATCTCTTCGTTTTAGTTTCAGTTCCCGAAGCAAAAGCCAGGGGATTTCACCACAGACCTCAAACTAAAGCAAAGGAATAAACATCACATTCTATATTCGTCAGCAGGTGATCCAGGCTTTACACATGGAATCATCGCTGGTAATAAGAGGCGGGTCTGCGGCTACCATCAAGAGAAGAAACAGCAGTTTTCACAGTGGAAATTACACAAAGTGCATCAGGCCGGGAGGATCAGGAATATGCTCGCTGTTTTCTTTAACACTCACGTGGCTGTGCGGAAGAAATTAGTCAAGTTACCGTAAAATCTTGAGGCACCTGAGAGAGAACATTTGGCACAACTGCAGTACGGAGATTATGCATGAGTTTTTTGGCCACAACAACACAATCATCGCTGTCCATCCGTCCTATTGTTAAATTTGACTCCCTGTGATGTCTTCCTCTTCACAAAACTGAGGTTGAAGATCAAGAGTCACTATTTAGACACAGTTTAGGTGCACATATTGCAGATGGTGTCTCACATATTTACATAACGGGACTTCCAGGTCGTGCTGCAAGTGTTGCAGAAGCACTGGGAGCGGAGTATCGCTGCACCAGGAGACTACTTCCACAGACAAATTCATATCAGGGCACAGTTTGTGATTTTTTTTTAAGCACATTCTCTGAACTTTCTTCATCAATCCTTGCAGGTGACCATATGGTTTCAGCTCCAATTTCCCTTTGCTGGTAGAAGCCTCCACTGACCCAGTTGAACAGCAGCTACAGTATGTTCTGCATCAGTTATTGCACTGTACTTTTTATAGAGTCCTGACGTCAACTACATCATAACTGCTGCGCTAGTAGTTCCACTGACTCAATGCAGGGACAAACAGAATGATTATAGCGTGATTATACCTATTATGTCCACCTCAGTGCTTATCTAATGTTATTTTTCAAATGCATTGCTTTAAGTTTAAAATTACCCTGCATTCATGTGCAACTTCATGGAAAGAAAGAAGAAAACTAACACACAAACATACTAAGGGTACCTAAGGGTACTTTGGAGTTTCCTGTGTGCCTCACTTAAATGTCTTTTGAAAGTGAGAGGAAACTGGAGCACCAGAAAGAAAGAGGACATGGGGCGAACATGCAAACTTCACATCCCAGTAACTGAAGTAGAACTGGACAAGCAAAAGGGATAGCAAGGACTGGACGGGTGACTGAATCATACTGAACGTTAATGCAGCTTCCTGTATGTAACAATGAATCACTAAACATGCACACAACTGGGAAACACAGCAGCTAACTCTAAATTCACAGCTTTTCTGTTTTCTCTAAAAACAGCCTTGAATATTTATCATGGCACCCAGTTGCATCATCACAACCCTAGGCAAAGGAACTGGCTGTGAACAAGAGCTGCTCACTGAAAGATAATGCAGCTCAGATTTTTAGAGTTGAGCGTTTGCCTGCTCATATGATGACATGCATTTACCTCGCGGTTAACTGAAGCCGCAGCCTGACGTGGTGAGATGCTCTTGTTACTAAGCCAAGGACATTAAGGAATGGGGTCTTGTGGGTAACCTGTGTGTAATGTAGGTCCAGTGCTGTGGGATTTAAGCCATTGTAGTGTGTAACAAGTAATGCTAGAACCACGCAGCCACAGCCACGGTGAAGTGCAGGCCAACAGGGGTGGTTAGGATACTGTAGTCGGCCATGAAACTACAACACGGAAACGCCAAAAACTGCAGTTCCTCAAATATCCACTTGAGGCCAGCTCAAAATGCGAGTTGACCCTACAGACTGTAAAAGATGGACTAAAAGGTTAAGCCAACTCTACAAGGCTTTATAGCTGCATTCTGCCTGACAGCCAGCAGGGGGCGACTTCTGATTGCTAAAAGATTACATGGAAGTTTATCAGACAACAACCCTACTTCTCACTTGATTTGCTACCTCGGTAAACATTTTCCTACTGAGTTTATGGTCTCAGTTGTTAGTTACCTCCGCAAAGGAGGTTATGTGATGGAAAAGCCGTTTGTGTTCAAAATAACTCAAAAAGTAATGGACGGATTTGGATGAAATTTTCAGGAAATGTGTGAAATGGGACAAGGAAGAAATGATGACAATTTGGGACTGATCTGGATCACCGTCTCAATCCAAAAAAGTTTTTTTTGATGTAAGTGTAACCAGGTGGACAATTAAATGTGGTTTACTCTAAAAGCCACCAGAGGGCACTCTTGTTTTTGGGGTAACCCCCTCTGACCACATGACATTTTGGGTCTGCATGCAACAGACAGCAACAATGACAGAGTTCTTTTCCTTCCTGAGCGACATACGCACGGTTGGGCCGGCATTCTTATCTCCGGTTGTCTAAGAAGCTGGGAGGCTGTTAGGAGCTGCTGCACTAGAGGCCGCGCCTGTTCATTAGGTCGAATGGGGTGAAGATTGTCGGTAGGACATTTGAACTGTCTGTAATTACATTTGTATCTGTAACGTTCCATACAAAATATGTGAATTAGGAGATTGTGTTGGGGGTGGACTGAAGCTCCTTGGCGGAGGTATGAGCTCTCTGATTGCTTTTCTATTTTGGAGATGCATTGAATACAGCATGATGTTCATTTTGTAAATTATGATGCCATTTAGAGTGGAATAGATGATGACGCAGGGTATAATTTAGGCTAAGGCTACCTTGTCATTGACAGAAGACCCCAGGAAGAATAGCTGGATCTTAATAAACAAACACACAGGTTGCTGAAGTACTGTGTCCTTTTTCAGTCAGATTGGCCCCTTGCTTGTTGCATCCAGTTTCAAAAGTTGGCAACGACTAAATAAACAGGTGAATTTAGTTTTAAAGCAAGTTTAAAAGTTCTGGGCCAATGCGCTGAATTGATTTTCAAGTGCCTGAATTTCTTTATGCTTATTCACTGAGTTGTTTAAAGCAAAATAAAACAGTCTGGCTTTATAAAACAGCTTGATTAAAATCAGAAATACATGGTCGCTGCCTCACTTATTATATACTCATTATTATTCTGATCAACAAATACTGTAGACATTATATATGTGGGCAGAATGAATAGGTACAAATATTCAATTTGTCAAGCCAAACTCGATTCAACTGAAAAAGTGGTAGGGTGACATACAGGGACTAGGAATAAGTAAAAATGTCCGAAAACAAGAAAGGAACATCTTTTTTTTTAATTTAGGGACTATTTTTAGCACTTTTGGTGACCGTTCATCCCTGTTTGACCTGAAAAAGTGTATTACAGTCTGGATTACCACCGACTCCAGTGATAAGAAATCAGTGACAGATGGTTTCTAATCGATTACCTTTTGAGAGCATCCCACAAACATCCTGCTTTGAAACGACGATAAAGGAATCCTTCTGCTGTGATTCAGCGTTGGCAGCTGCTACTCAGGCCTACTACCACAGGTTTGCTTCCAATAAAGTGACTGGCCTGCACTAAAAATAAGTGCTTGATGAATTCCCATTAAAACAGACTCCCTTAACTGTGTGTAGGTGTATGTGCGTAAGTGTGCCTGTGCGTGTACGCGTGCTCCGTGGAGAATTCAGCGACCTGGTTTCCATAAAACATCTCAGCATTGACGCCATCTTAGTCCATCAGCTCACAATAAAATAAAGATGGTTTGCGCGAAGACTCTTTTGGGAAATGGGATGAGGGAGGCTGAGAAATCACCAGCGGAGGCGGGAAGGATGTATGACTGTAAAAGCAAGTAAAAGCATGAAACTAAATTACCAGTGTACAATAAGTGCATGCGTTTACTTTTTACACATTGTGGGCACTAATTCTGCATTTAGGTCAGATAGAAAAGATGAAAGATACAAGCTTCCTGCAAAAAAAATACATTCTCTAAAAAGGATTCATCACCCTGGAAGCTTTCCTCCTTTATTGCATTTCAACATTAAATCGGGGTCAATTTAATGTGCTTTTTCTGACAAGAATGTACAAAAAAAAGTCCAGTCACTGGTGAATTAGAACTCATGGATATAACTACACCAGTAGTTATATCCATATTAGAAGATAAAAGACCATTCCAAGCAACTCAGGGAAAATGTTATTGAGAAGCATAAGTCACGGGATGGGCAATAAAATGTCTGAGTCACTGAATATCCCTTGGAGTGCAATTAAATCCACCATCAAGAAAAGGAAAGACTATGACACATGCGCAAATCTATCTATAGCAGGTCGTCCTTAAAAACTGAGCAACTGTGCAAGAAAAAGACTGGTGAGGGAGGCCACCAAAACACCCATGACTCCTCTGCAGGAGTTACAGGTGTTGAGGTGGGAGAGACTGTACATACAACTACCTGTTCTTTACTAGTCAAAGCTTTATGGGAGAGTGGCAAAGAGAAATCGCTGTTGAAAAACGCTCATTTTAAATCTCGACAGTAGTTCACCAGAAGACTCTGAAGTCAAATGGAAGAAGGCTCTTTGGTTTGATGTGAACAAAACTTAGCTTTTTGGCGACCAGACTAGATGCTGTGCTTGGCGGACACCAAACTTTGCACAACAGCAACATCACTGTGAAGCACGGTGGTGGCAGCATCATGATGTAGAGATGCTTCTCAGCAGGCCCTGGGAGGCTTGTAAAGGTAAAAGTGGAAAATGAATGCAGCAAAGCGTAAAGAAATCCTGGAGGACAACCTGATGGAGTCTGCGAAAGAGCTGTAACTTGGAGAAAGAGTTGTTTTCCAGCCAATACTGCACAGAAATGGTTTTTTGACAACAAGGTGAAAGTTCTGGAGTGGGCGAGTCAGAGCCCAGACCTCAATCCAACTGAGAACTTGTGGCTGTTCACTCATGATCTCCATGCAACCTGACAGGACTTGGACGGTTCTGCATCGAAGGCACATCAGCACAAACACACCACTGTGAAGCATGGTGGTGGCAGCATCATGTTGTTTGCATACTTCTCAGTAGCAGGCTGCGGAAGTCTTGCCAAGTCGAGGGTAAAATAAATGCAGCAAAGTGTTGGGAAACCCTGGAGGACAACCTGATGCAGTCTGCAAGAGAACTGCAACTTGGGATAAGATTTGTTTTCCAGAAAGACAATGACCTGAGGGAAACAGACAAAGCTACATAGAATTGGCTTAAAGACAGCAAGGTGAATGTTCTGGAGTGGCCTAGTCAGAGTCTAGATCAAATAAATCTGTATAACATGCTGCTACTTCACCCACTATCCACGCAAACCAACAGCTCAACACAGCCATCTCCTGGGCCACGCCATTAAAACAAAAGGTGTCTGATCCCACACCATGACATCTCTGAGCTTCTACTAGCAGGACTGACATACTTCCTGTTTATGACTGACAGAATGAGCAACGCTAAACACGCATCACCCCTCAGCCGATGACATCTCCACTGCCTAAAGTTGCAGAACAGGCCAATGATCCATTTCACGTTCTCTGCTGTTTTAATGAGAACAATGATGTGGAGCTGAAAGGTGTTGATTGGGGAATGTTGGCACTTTCTGAGATATCTCGAGATATACCTTTGCAATGGGTGTGAATTCCATAACAGAGCAGCTACTGCAAAGTGTTAGATGTTCCTAATAAAACTGAATGGCTTTAATTGCCTTTTTTTTTAAACCGCCATTATCACATCATTCAAGTGTCGAATGAGAAAAAAAAAAAACTGAGGACAGCTGAGGTGAGGAGGATTCCAGGAAGCGACTACAGTTGCCACTTTCCCTCGACACCAACATGCTGGAGGTCGGAGCAGAAGTCGTTGAATGGCAGCGGGACAAAAGTGAAAGTGTGGAGCTGTCTGTCCGGGGGAGGCGATGAGGACTGACACGGTGAGCCGGCAGCAGCAGGAGTCAGCGCTGATGCAGGATTTATACCCATCACACGGTGAAGTGGACCTGTCAGGGACTGCGGTGATGACAGTGACACAGTCGGAGGGTCTGTCAGCTGCAGCTGCAAAGCCGAGCCGAGGATGTGACTGATGCAATGTACAGCGGCTAATGAGTGAATGTGGACAAGTGAAACGCCTCAGGGAGGAAACAAGTGTTTTAGGCTATTTCTGTGTTTTTGACAGAAGTGGAAAGTAGCAGATAGTCAAGTGCTGAAGTACAGGTGCTCACACTGTTAAAAAGATAAGTTTTGAACAGGTTTCAACTGTCATTTTCAGAACGATTTGCTGTTATTTCACAGATTTTCCCTGTTTTGTTAAAAATACTAACTAGTAAAATCATAATATTTCAATTTAAAATGCACCTTTTTTTTACTGTATTTATATCAGCAAAAATACCATTAATTTACAGGTATGTGCTATTTTTTAAAGACAAAAATTGACTTTTATTTTACAGATTTTCTTTGTTTTGTTTACAGATAGTAACTAGTAAAATCCTAACATTTGACTGTAAAATTAGAGCATTTTTTATGTAATAACATCAGCAAAAATATTGTTATTTCATGGATATTTGCCTTTTTTTAAAAGAAAAATCACAAATTAAGGATTAAAAGATGGGAAGTCCTTTTTTAATTGTTATTTTACCAATTTTCTCATTTTTTTTAATTTACGGCTAATAGCTAGAAAATCACAGGAAAAAGTAATAATTTACATGTTACTATAAAAAACACAGGCCAAAACTGTAAATAATGACCACGTCAAAAATAGTAATTGCAATTTCATTTGACTGTAAAATTATATAGTTTTATTTATATCAGTAAATATATATGATTATTTTACAGATATTTGTTGTTACTAAGGATTAAAAAATTGAAATCATTTACCAGTTATTTTACAGATTTTCCCTGTTTTGCTAAATCACAGATAAAATCTACTAAAATCAAAGGAAAAAGTATTAATTTACATGTTATTAGTAAAAACAAATCAGCATCTGTATTTTCACAAATGGTAATTCATTCCTTTACAATGTTTTACCATAGTGTTACACATTTTTTACTGTATTAATATCAGCAAAAAAAATTAATAAATAAGGATATTTGCTGTTATTTATATTCGTTTCTGTAAATTAAAGATAATAACTAGCACAATCGCAGAAAAAAAAAGTACTTTAAGCATACTGTGCCTGGCACCATTGCTGTTGATTCTAACCATTTTCTACCGAGGTCCTTTTTACAGTGTATGTCTTACTGTACATCTTACTTATCATCCAATGTAACACAAAATATAACAACAACATAAGTACATCTAAAATCTCAGGTAGAAACCTACAAAGTGGAGCGTCACAGTGTGTGGTAAATGCATTTTCACCTAAACTATGATCCTTTTCTGAACCTAACAAAGCAGTTCTGGTAACTTAACTCAACCAAATGCCTCAACAAGACATTTTGCTTTCACTTGCAAAAATCTACGGCTGCAATGAAAGTCTAAGACCTGACTGGAAACCAAGGCTCCAGGGTGAAAAAAATCCACTGACTTAAGCCACTTCTTTGACTATTGTTCCTCTTTGCATTTGGTAAATCACAGCTCCACCATGATCAAGTAGAGCGATATCTGAATCTACAAGAAGGAAGTCCCTCCTGGCCTGTATGTACACCCATCAGGCATCAAGCATTAAGACAACCTAACATTGGCATGGTCCCCCTTATGTGGTCCAAAATGCTCTGAACCATTGGGCATGGACCAGAGGACCTCTCAGGGTGTCCTATGGGGTCTGGAACCAGGACGTTGGCACTGGATCCTTTGGGTACTCTGGCTTGTGCAGTGGGGCCTCTGTTAATCCAACTTGTTCCACTGCATCCTGTTGATGCTTGATCACAGCAGGGTGTAGGAAGTTTGGAGGTCAAATCAACATCTTGGGCGACTGTAATGGCGATTGTCGGGGGTAGGCCAGGGATGGTTAGGATTTCCATTTGCATGAGGGAGTGTGTTTGTTGTCGGACAGTGTTTATTTGGGTGTCTAAGTCTGATCAACATGGATGTTAAAATCCAAGGTTTTCCATCAGAACACCACATAGAACCAATATGATCAAAGTTATCTACTTCACCTGTCAGTAGTCAGGATGTTCTGACTCATTGGTGTATAAAAATGATGCATTTATAAAAATAATGGCCATTTAATAGTCTGATTACATCCAAAACAAGTTTCCTACATATGTGTTTCCAGGCCTCTCAGAATGGACAGGTCCTTTTCCTGGGTGGACACTGATGTCGTGTAAAAACACCTTTTATAATAGACATGTTCTTGTGAGGCTGTAGCATCAGTTAGCATAATGAAAAGCACCCTGACTGTGAGCTGAAGTCCCAGCAGTGTGTTTTGTATATCTGCGTTCTGGCCTGTGAACTCCGCGTGGTAAAAAGCTCATGTATGAATGTCTTGCAGGCGTGTGTTTTGTGTCACATCAGTGCATTCGTGACTGCTCACATGCAGCCCCTCATTCATCCTGTCACTCTGAGCGACTCCTGCCTCCGCCAGACGTCTTAAACTGCATGTAGAGGAATTCAGACGACTGACTCATAACTACAGGAGCCTCCTCACCGCCCTAAACAGGGTAATGCCTCATAAGTGATGGCTCGTAAGGCCAGTGTAATGATGAGGAATAAGAAATACCCACAGGCATGTATCATCATAAACATCAACCGGCTCGAGTGGCTGTGATAAAGTATCCTGCGGGTCAGGACCGACTTATCAGATCTTGATTTGGGGGGAGGACACGTCTTGTAAACAATGACAAATGGCGTCAGGTGCCTTCATGCATTTTCCTCAAGTCTGAAAACCTGCATAAACCATTTATTTCTCCAAAGAAAAAAAAAAATGCTTCTTCCTATTTTCTTCCAGGGCAAGTTTGCTGAACGCCGCTCATTTGCAACAACAGCCTGCTTCGCATTCACACGCCGAAGCCCGAGGTGCCGCCGAGTACAATCCCAGCCGAGAGCCCGACTCTTCGCTGAAGGCGCATTGATGGGAGCTCTTCAGCGACGACGGAGCATTTCTTATTCATTTCCTACAAGCGGATTTCATAAGGCCTTCGAACCAGTGCATAATTTAGCATCATTTGACAGTTTACACAACAGTTCAAGGGCTGGAGGAACTCATTTAGAAAGCAAAGAATGAACTTCCAACGTGACATCCCAGTAAAATATTTATTTCTCAGCCTTTCAAGCTCATTCGTCGAGGCCACTTAGGTGCAGCGGTACATGTTCTAAACACACTGATGGCATACTATCACCTTTTACTGTTATGCAAATCTTTCAGCAACCAGTTTATTAAGATGTCCAGCAGAAAATATGTAGTATTTGAGTTTTTAACCACCTTCAACCACTTTTTTTTTGGCTCTGTTTTGGTCTCCTCCAGCACTTGTGGGTCTTATCTTGCTCTAAAGCGTCACAAAGGTCCTTCTGCCGGTTGCAAACTTTAATGGGTTGCTGTCTAGTGCAGAACATGCATTATACATTGGATATCACAACCTTTCTGCTGAAAACAAAGCAGATAAGAAGCTGTGAGACTAAACCAAAGCGTAAAGCAGAGCTGGGTTGTAATTCTGTCTTGATTCGTCACCATAAGCAACATCTTTCACTACATACAAAGCAATCTAATGTCAAAATACCAGTTGCTGCATTTTTAAAGCTATTTTATTTGTGCTTTTTGGTCACTTTGGGCCCAAAAATCTCCACGACATGGAGAAAAATGGACTTTAACCTCAAAATAACACTTGGTGCAGCTTTAAAGATAACTTTCTTTTTGCTTTATGGCCAGTTTGCGGCCCAAAAATCCCTACCACATGTTGTAAAAAACTTTATCATCCATTTGCAGAGCTAATAAATGTAATGTCTAACACTGACTTTCCTCTTAGCCCTGGTTTGGCCTCTGCTAACTCCTGGGATTAGAATTTAGAGCTCCAATTTGCTCGGCGCGCTGCTAACGTCTGCCGTTTATTGTTGTGGGTGTAATTGGGTAGAGGAGTTCATTCATAAGACCTTTTCTTGGGGTAAAAGCAACCACCTGCCTGCAGGGGAATACTGTAAATTCTGCAGTTTGAAATTCTATTACTATAAGCCATTTTCCACTGCAGGAATTCCACCGCGTCCCAGACCGTTTATGCATGTTCCAGCCATAAGAACCATCGCTCTAGAACCCATTTCAAGACCGTTTTTGAGGGGAGGGAAAGCCCTGATTAGCTTTAAATAAATGCTGTGCAGAGCCTCACTTTGACTGGTTAAAGTTAGAGAAGAAAACACTGATTGGTCAAAGTCTCATTGGACAACGAACGCCATTTTTTCTGCTCTCTTGACGTCATTTTCGAGCAGTTTAAGGCAAAGAAATGGCGGGAAACCAAAAGAAACATGGGCTACATGTCCGAAACATGATGGAAAAGAAGCAGGACTGTGATTTTTGTCTCTAACTTGACCAAAAAATTGTGCTTTTACTGCGAACCGACCACGTTTTTCTTATTTCTTGTATATTTTGAATACTTTTCACTCACGCATTGCCATCTTCAACGTAAAATTCCCCACACAGGCCAATCTAGTTGCATCCAGAAGCTAGTATTTGGTGCACTTAGCAGTCAAAACCGCTAGATTCTGCATCACAATGGAAATAAAAAGACATAAAGGAGCAATTAGAGGGCTGTTGTTGTCAAAAGCTGCCTACTGAGTTAAAAAAAAGGGATTGAAAGGCTCCAAAAAAGCTGCAGAGGTGAATCTAAATCTTCTTCTCTTAACTTTAAATGTTCTCATGTGGGACGCTGTTAGTATATAAACATACCATTTAGTCAGAATTGCTAAAAAGACTAATATCTGCCCTGTTCTGCTGAGCCTCACCAGTAAAAGTCAGGTTCAGGTGAGTAGGAGGGAAATCGGCGCTAGCAGGCAGCACTGGATCCCTTTCAATTTGTTGGCATGCAGTTGCTGCGAATCAATAACTTCCTCGCCAGCCGGGCTTCAAAGTGCTGAAGTGTATTAGATTTCACTGCATGGAACCAGAAATTGTGCAAACAGCCCAAAGTAACACTCCAGAAATGGGCATTAATGGGTCCCCGCGCTGAAAAAAGGTGGCAGACAGAGTCGCCGACTGCGCGAGCGAAAGTCATTTGAATTGCAAAGAAGCTGTAATTACAAATCCAAATGTTTCAGCATTCAAGCCAGTGTCACTGTCACTTCTTATTTATGATTCTTCCCTCTTTTGCAATTCAAATCCCCCCCTCCTCTACACACACACCATATTCAACATTTAGTATTCTTTGGTGGAGGCGATCGTATTTTTTGCGAGACAGTGGAAACGATGCTCCGCTGCTGCACACTCGCCATCTGTACGCGATGAGCACATGCATTAAAGATTAACGGAGATTCATATATTTCTCCGACGGATTGGTGTAACCGATGCTTGCTGGATGTTGAGACGTGCTGTCAGTTTTCATTTATGCTTTCCAGGAATGCATTATTGATTCCAACAGGCCAGAAAAGGAGGATTAGGGTTTCAATATGTCGTCGGTGTTATGTCAAATACAGTAGATCTCTTGTTGAGCGTTTAACCTCCATCATGCAGCGCAGAGAAGACATGGGAATGGCAAGAAGCCAACCAGGAGTCACCCCAGTTTTATGCCAGATAAATTGATTATTTCCCCAAGATATCTTTTCTTGTAGGGGTGGGAAAGCTTTGTAACAGCAACAGGGAACAATAGTCTCGACTGAAACATGGAAATTGTTTTATCACTGCTCCTTTAGGCAGAATGACCCATTTACATCTTCAATATTAAAAGCTTCGGAAAACTCGGGGAATAAATTGCTGCGTTTTGATTAAACCTCTGAACCACAAAACCTGCCGGCGGTTTTGAAAAGCATGTTATCTTTTTTTTTTTTAAATGAAGACAGAAATGGTAAAATTACACTATTCATCCAAACAGACTTTTCTATTGTGTGTGACATCAGGAAAAATAACCAAATCTAGGCTTAAAATCACTTTATCCTACACGTCTCAATTTTAAAAAATTGCAAAAAATAAACCGTTTGCAATACCCAGATTCAATGAAAATCAAAAAATTCTGTGCTCCCTGATGCAACCGGAAAAGATTTAGTGACTCAGTTGCATCCAACAGTCACGTGACAAAAATTCAGGGACTTGTCGGTTGAACTGCAGGCAGTGTATACACAGAGCAGATAGGAAACAGGCATGAAAACAAACTTAAAATAGTAAAATATTTGTAACAAGTACAGCCACTATTTTTTCTAGTGTTGGTAACACCTGTGGGAACTTGGAAAGATGTCATTCATGGTAATTCCAGTTTTTGGAATTTTTTTAACAAAACAAAATGATCAAAGAAATTAAGCTTCGTTTTAGTTTTGCTATGAGTTATACCATTTTAACTGTTCTATACAGGACAAAATACATATTTGAGCTGTCTCTACTTCTAGTCATGGTTGTGCTGTTTCCATAGAGGTACAGGACTTTATATTGCAGTGAAAAATGAGAGGAAAAATGCGACGGGAGCCAAAACGGTTTACAGGGTTAAGTGAGCAAGTAATCAGTGTGTGTGAAAAGCAAACACACATTTTGCAGTTTTATGGACTGCTTTTCAATATGGTCATGTTTTGATATCTCTCTGGTGACCAGTATCTACTCAGAGGCCAATAATCTGCTAAATCATGTGATCTAATCCTATGTGACAGCACATATTATGACTTTACAGTGAATAACAAGGCTGCGTGTCGATATTTATGTGATGCAGTGAAATGAAGCCAAAATAAGAAGCTCAGATTTCTTTCAGTGATATTCGAAAAATCTGTGGTCCAGTGAGCAAAGTGTGCATTTTCCTCTTATCCCCGCTTCTGAGTCCATCTGCGCTGATTTAAATGTGACTCTATAGAAAATGTGCCACCTTTTCAAACACTCCAGGTCCGCCTTCAAGCACATCAGTCACGGCCGCTGATTTATTGACTAAAGCCGCGGCTCTGCATTCGCGTCAGGACTGTAGTTGCTGCCCCGGTGTCCCAGAGGGCCACGCTGCAGCAGGATATCCTGGCCCCGGGGCGAGAGCCTGGAGGCTCAGTGGCCTCGCTGCCGGGAGGAAACGCTTATTAAGGTGCTCTGCATAGCTTTGGAGCTTCCTCACTGTCTCACTGGTCGGTCGCCTGCTCAGGTATCGACGCGCTTTCATTATTCAGTGACTTGTTTACTAAGCTGTGGGGTCACTCGCTTGTAGGGCCGCAATTAATGGCTGTTGTCCGTTAATTATTTCTCGAATAATTGATTAGCGGTATGCCTTTATTAATCTCACCATGGGGACAGCAAAGGCGACAGTATCACTGGAAAAATATAAATAAGCCAAAAATATACATAAGCACTACTTCAGATTGTCCAGAAAGCTGTATCGCACATATCAGTAGTAATTGATGGATGCTTTCGTGAATAGAAATACAGATAGAGAAGTATTAATATTGCACATATTAGTCTGTAAGTAGAAAAATAACAGTACTGCATGGATTCGTGTATGTGCAGAAAACCTGATATTGCACCGTGTTTTTAAAATGTACAAAATATTAATAATTCACAGCTATAAATGTGTTGACGCTGCATCGACAAGAAGTATGACTGGGAGCAGTAGCGGTTTGTTGCGTGTTTGATCTGCTTAAATGTTGGACAAGACTAAATTTGTCAGCCAAGCATTATGATTTTAATCCAAGCAGGACTGAGAGGGTTTATATCTGGCCTCAGTGTGGACAGTTTACAATTTATATCTGTTTGAGACACGATGGGATAACAGTATATCCAGAATGAAGACACGTCCGTGTTCATCAGCAGGAATGTCAGTGCAAACAGTGAGAACAGCAAATAATGATTATTTTCAATCTTGATTCACCTGTTGATTCCTTTCTTGATTAACTATTTGGTCTATAAAAGGTCAGAAAATGGAGAAAAGCGTTGATCAGAGCCCAAAGTGACGTCCTTAAATGTCTCGTTTCGTCCACAACACAAAGATGTTAAACTTGCCGACATAAAGGAGGGAAAAAACTGAAAATATTCACATCTAAGAAGCTGGAATCAGAGAAATTACACTTTTATTTTCTTTAAAAATGACTCAAACCGATGATCAGAATAGCTCGTGATTAATTTAACACTGCTTAGTTAATTAATTATTTGCTGCAGCTATTAACTGTTTCACTAAACCCTCACTCAGTGTTTGTTCATGACTTTGCTTAGATGTCGGTCAGCGTTATACTTTCCACCTCCTTAAGCTTTGTCATCCCCCCAAATCCACAAGAGTCTGTGTTGACAAGCTCAGAACGTGTATACATGGACTATTCATGCATTGACTGCAACACAAGGGTAGTAGTGTGTATTTGTGGAATAAGCAGTGCATAAATATGAGCCATGTCCCTCCCAGTGGACTCCAACTGGATGAGAAAGCAATAAAACAAATACATGTCCCGGGTATCCACAGCAGTAATCGAGGCAAATTGTAGTCAAAAAGGCAAGTTTTAGCGGAAACAAGTGCGAGTACATGGAGGTAGAGGTACGAAATGTTCAGTAAGACAAAACAAACCAAAGAAAGACATATCAAAGTGGTATCTACCCGTGCTGGAGGTTTCAGTTTTACTCTGCCTTATCAAGTCTTTGCATCATCTCAATGCTACAGCAACAGAAATGAACAGGACTCCACTTGTGGGCTTCAAACAACAACAGTCTCAGAAACTACGAATTTTATTCCAGAAACAATACCCCCACTGAAGATGATACACGTCACCCACAGACTTCAGCTTTCATCGGGACGACAGTATTTCTATTTGGGAATATAGTCCCGACAAGACATGCCCATATCTGTCTGTCAGCTCCGCTTAACTTGTGGCTCGAATCAAACGGATTTTCCACTGATTTCACTTGAAGTTTGCATGCATGAGTCCCACTGCGTGCTCAGATGTGCTGCAGTACCTCTTGCAGGTTGATAGGAATTCAAAAACTTAATATAAATCTGCCTTGAAGTGCAGGTTTTTTTTTCACTGCTCAAACATCTTTGCAGTACTAAAAGAATATTGTGCATTTCTCCAGTTTTCTTCTACAACCGGCTTCAAAACAACATCAGAGAAAAACAACACGTGTTTATCATCTTGCAAACACAGTAAGATGAATATTAATATCACCACCGACTGTTTCTCTGCTTTTTTGTGTCACGGCATTCAAAGTTAAAGCTTTTCAAGTCACTGGCAGGTTTGTTGGAACCCTGCATGGAGGGGAATCATCATCTCGTCAAGGGCGCTTGAGGAGTCGCTCATGCTGGCCTTTATCGGGTTCTTGTTGCACACAGATCTGTTCTAAGCAAGCGGTTCTCACTGCTAATCTGAGCTGCTCGGAGCTGATTCGTGGGTGCTGCATGGCTTTGCAGGGCTTTACAGGGGCCGAATGATGCTTTTCTTTAACTTTTAGCTCGAATCAAATGGATTTTCCACTGATTTCACTTGAAGTCTGCATGCATGAGTCCCACTGCGTGCTCAGATGTGCTGCAGTACCTCTCGCAGGCTGATACAAATTTAAAAACTTGATCCAAATCTGCCTTGAAGTGCAAATGTTTTACGGCTCAAACATCTTTGCAGTACTTAAAGAATATTGTGCGTATCGCCAGTTTTCTTCTACAACCGGCATCAAAACAACATCACAAAAAAACAACAGTCGTCTTTCCTCCTGTAAACACAGCAAGATGAATATTAATGTCACCACCGACTGTTTCTCTGCTTCTTTGTGTCACGGCATTCAGAGTTAAAGCTTTTAAGTCACTGGCAGGTTTGTTGGCACCCTGCATGGAGGGGAATCATCATCTCGTCAAGGGCGCTTGAGGAACCGCTCATGCTGGCCTTTATCGGGTCTTTGTTGCACACAGATCTATCGCAAAGGGGTTCTAAGCAAGCGGTTCTCGTTGTTAATCTGAGTTGCTTGACGTTGATCCATGGGGATAGCTGTACAGCATGCACCACTGCATGGCTTTGCAGGGTTTTATATGGGCCGAAAGATGCTTTTCTTTAACTTCTGGCTTGAATCAAACAGGTTTTCCAATGATTTCACTTCAAGTTTGCATGCATGAGTCCCAGATCTACTACAGTACTTTACAGGTTGATACAAATTCAAAAAACTTTATACGAATCTGCCGCAAAGTGCGCATTTTTGACTGCTCACACATCTTTGAAAAGAATATTGTGCATTTTCCCAGGTTTCTGTTTTCTTATGTTCCAACCGGCGTCAAAACAACATCACAAAAAGACCAACACCTGTCTATCCTCCTGTAAACATAGTAAGATGAATATTAATGTCAACACCAACTGTTTCTCTGCTCTTTTGTGCAAGTAGAAGCTTTTCAAGTCACTGGCAGGTTTGTTGGCACCCTGCATGGAGGGGAATCATCATCATCTCGTCAAGGGCGCCTGAGGAACCGCTAAAGCTGGCCTTTATTGGGTCCTTGTTGCACAGAGATCTAGCACAAAGGGGTGCTAAGCAAGCGGTTCTCATTGCTAATCTGAGCTGCTTGGAGCTGATCCGTGGGGATGTGGCTCGCCGTTCAGTATGCACCGCTGCATGGCTTTGCAGGGCTTTATAGGGGCCGCAAGATGTGAAAACAGCATGAACAGAAGGCCAGGTCAAGTGTGTGTGTGTTCTCTGCTGGGTTTGCTCCTCTCATGGGGGTACAGTTTCATTTGTGGCTGTGAATAATGCAGCCCGGTTCCCTTTTGCTCTGCCAGAGGTCTGTCGATGAGGCGAGCCTTGAGATAAGGTCTACATGTATTTACATTCAAAGCGCTGCCTGCTTTCCGTACGTGACCAGACGCGCTGGAAGAGGATAAGAATGACAAAGACATGAAGACTAGGAAATGTCCCGGTGGCCTCTAAGTGTTGATATGTTTCTGCAGCAGCGTTATCTTATGTGTAACCAGCTGGCGAAAAAACACTCGAGTCGTCGCTTCAAATAAGGGAAAAGGACAAAATGCCTTTGAGGCTGCGTCGCATTTCGCCGTTACTTCCATCTGTGGCGTCTGTGCAAGCAAAGGGAGTGATGCTTATCCTTGTCTCTGTTGTTGAAGCTGTGATGAATTGCTGAATTCTAGGCCGCTGCTATGAATATCCTGATTTTAAAACCTGTCAGTCGGGTACAACTTGAAGTCATTAACCTGTGCCAGAATGGAAAGGTACAGAAGTGAAGATGAGCTGACAAGAGGAATAAAAGTACATATTGTTTTCAATGTCACCGGCTTGATTCTCTTTTTACAATACAAATCATTTCACCGCAGACCTGCAGTCCGCAGAGACAAAAGATAGCAGCTTTTCATGGTTATCTAAGAATTTAAATATATAATGTGGCAGCAGGTTATCACTTTATTCATCTCGCAAGACGGTAACCCCTTTCAGGCGTACTTAACATTGCTGCTTTATCAGTCTGAAGCCACAGCATTCATTCACTGTTACATCAATGTTTCTCTTGGCTTCAGTCAGACTTGCATAAGACAGTGATGAATAGGGCCACAGTGTTATATTTGTCATACGAGAGACGGAACATAATGTATAATAAGGCACTAATAAGCAAAAGACTAATTCGAAACCAAAAGCAAGCTTATCAAGCTGTCCAAATAACCAAAAGTTTGTTTGTGATTTCATATGCACTGATGATAATCTAACACAGGGGCGTCAAACTCATTTTAGTTCAGGGGCCACATACAACCCAATCTGATCTTAAGTGGGCTGGACCTAAGATCAGAGCATATTAACCTATAAATAACAACAACTCCTAAATTTTCCGTTTGTTTTAGTGCAAAAAAGTACATTCTGAAATGTTCATGCACTTATTTTATTAAATTTCTTGAGTAAAATAAATGCAATCCCAATAATATTATGCCTCAGTTTATCATTTACGACTTACAGATCCACTAAAAGTGTCCAGGCTGCTTGGCAAAAAATACAGGATAAGTTCCTGCTAATTTCTACAACATGTCAAAATTTGATCTGGATCTGTGCAAAATTCCAGATACTAGGATCCAGAACAGGAAAACCTAGAGGGCCTGTGGAATGGTCATCACTGTAAGGTAACAGATGAAGATCCAGACATGAAGCCAACACCAACATGTAGCTGAGACTCTGCTGAATCAGGAGGATGCCAACAGATCTGCAGTAGAATCAACAGCTATGGAGCTGGATCCAGAAGAAACCACCATTACCCAGAAAGAGATTCTGGTGAATAACTATTGAACTAATGATGATATCAATGTGAATCCAGATGCTAAGGGTTTGTTTTCTGGGTCAAGGAGTCTAATAATGTAGATAAAACAATCCTGGGACTATTATTTCTGGGTAGCTCAAAGTTGGCAAGTATACTCTGCTTCTTCTGTGCAACAACATAAAGAGTGCTAAAAGACAAATTATGAAGTGACTGCATGCTATTGTAGCGAGAAAGAAGCCAACACATGTTAGCATGCTTCACACACTTCACATCAATATATAATGACCTTAATTGGGAGCTGTGGACATTCAAGGTTTAACAGCGGCTGTCATTTGTCATTATTACTCTGATTAGACGACTACATCAAGTCACCGCTGCTGGTGTAATTCCATGTTTGAATGTGATGGCTATTTTTGAGAATAAATACAATATTTGGTCATTATAGTAATTATAGAAGGCGCTAGCTCACTAAATGTGACTTACACAAATTGCTTTCTAGACTTATGACGTTTGATGCTGATGAAAAAATATCCGTCAGTGCCGCCGATTTGAATACAGTTTAATTACATCGTCTTCTGCAGCAGTCAGCGGGTTTTCACACTCTTGCTTATTATCCCGGGATGCTGCAGTGTCTCCTCGAACTTGATGTCCTGATACCTCCGCCACCTTTATTCCAGTCATTATCACAGCTGCCGATTATAATAAAACCAGAACTGTATGAATAACGCGATTCTGTAAGTCACACCTTTCCTAATAATCTCGTTATCATGCTTCATTGGATTCTTGTACATTCACCCCTGACGGCACGACGGCATCTCAGTCACGAGCGCCACATTCACACTCTGATTTCACTTCCAGCGATGTGATGAACCTGTCGAGATGTTCCTACCAGCCTCAGCGATTGTAACTATAATTGGACTATAAATGCCTCGTCTTTCTCAGGGGAACATCTTGCATATTTAAAATGTCAGAATCTGAGAAAATAGCAAAGTTAATACTGTCTTAGTCTCACATAGCTGGAACCTTTGTGGAAATGAGTCTGGCTATTATCATTCTGTGATACGGGAAGATCATTTTTAAAACCAGTCACAGTCGTCTTAAGGCCGGTACACACACTACAGGATAATCGGGCTGATTTTTGTCCCAATCTCCTCCTTACAATCAAAGCCAGCAAAGGTCCGATTGTCGGATGTTTGCAAACGACATCGTGTCTGATTTTCCTGTGGTGTGGGGTGTATTAAGAGTGATTTTGTCTGGTACGATCCGCTCGGAAGGTCTCGGAAGGAGGGATCGTAGATAATGAACATGTTTAATATTTGCGACTAGAAAGCGCGCTCAGTGTGTGATGTCACTGGATTCAAGCCAATCAAAACGCGAGCTGACTCAGCTGACTGACGGAAGAGGAAGTAAAAACAAACAAGCAGAGTTACCGTCGCTAAAAATTATAATCAGATTAATCATGATGATGGATTAATCCGCACTAACGCGGCAATTTTGACAGCCCTAAAAAATCTCTGCCCCTCGGCTCAGAGATCTGGATGGTCTGATGAATAAACAGCTTCAATTATAGTGACGCGCCGTATTTCTGGCAGTAACGCTAACAGTGGGTATAATAATGAGAAGAGTAATCAATTAGATTAGTTGTAACTGAAAAATGAACGCCGTTAGTAACGTCGTTATTCATAGCGCCATTATTTATAGCGCCATTATTTATAGCGCCATTATTCCCATCACGTTTGCTTACACTGAAGTCACGTTTGACTACGCGAGATTTGGAATACTGAGCGTGAAGAACCTGATACTAATCTTGGTGTCGGCTAACCGAACACTATAAGATCAGAAGAGAGAGACCTTGTGCAATCTGTCTTTTGCTATCTTCAAGTGTGTGGTCTCTAAATCTGTGAAGGTTTGAAGAATCCTGTAGTGTGTGCCGGCCTTCAGGCAGTGCTAAGCCCAGGATGCAGCGCTGGTGCCCCTGATGGCTAATTTGGTGGAAGGAGGGGACTTGTAGACATTGGTAGAGCTTCACAACCCTAAACCAAGCAGACCTGCTTTATTGGACAATACAAATATTCATTAAACTCTCAGTGAGTAAGTTGCTGCACAAATGTTTTTGCACAGGGGATGTCTAAAACCATGAAGATTGAACAAGGTGATCTTTGAAATCTAACCGAATTGGCAAGTGTAACCAGGGTCTGCCTTCAGGGACAGCAAGGAACAGTCAGAGCTTTCTGGAAACTGGTCTGGCTATTATCACTCTGTTAAAGAGAAGGATAATTTTCTAACTAATCAAATTGTCTTGGGCCGTGCTAAGCCCAGGATGCAGCGCTGGTGCCCATGCAAACTACCTTAGTGAGACGGGTAGCTGTTCTGGTGGACAGCACATGTTGTAAACACTTGTAGAGCTTCACAACCCTTCACCAAGCAGGCCTTCCTTACTGCACAATACAAATATTCATCAAAATCTGCCATCACCAGCGTCTAGGTTGCTGTCCAGTGGTTATTTACCCTAGCAAAAAAGATTTCAAAGCAGTAACATGCAAATTGCACAAGGTGAGCAGAAGGTCTTGTGAAATGCACAGGTTTATACCCACAGTGTACATCTGGTAAGTCAGACTAATGATGTCTTAACAGTAACATATGCAGCCTTGTTTTACATGAATTATTGTCCTTGCTCAGCCCAGGGTGCAGCACTGGTGCCCCTTTCAACAAATTTAGTGAGGAACTTAGTTGTTTCAATGGACAGCAAATGTTGTAAGCATTTGTAGAACTTTACAACCCTTCACCAAGCAGGCCCGCCCTATTGCACGGTCCAAATCTTCACTTTCCAACAAGCCACTAAGAGTGTTACGATAACTGGGCTTTTAAATGCATCGTCTTTTACAGGGGAAACTCTTCAGAATGTGAGAAAACAGCCAAGTTAATACAGTCCTAATCTCACACAGCTGGACCTATGTGGAAATTGGTTTGACTGCACCCATCATGATTCTGCTATAAACCAATCACAGTCATCTTAGCTAAGCCCAGGATGCAGCGCTGGTGCTCCTGCAGACTAATTTCGTGAGAGGGGAAGTTGTTTTGGTGGAGAGCAAATGTTGTAAACGTTTGTAGGGCTTCACAAAGCAGGCCTGCCTTACAGGGATAGACTGATTATCAAGACTGATATTTGGCATTTTTCCGATTATCGGTACCAATATTTGTATTGACAAATCATTGATAAATTAAATTCACTACTTCAGTTCTGATGCAGCCTCTTCTCTACGTTTGCAGAAATGTCTCTCAAGCAGAGACTGAACAAACTGAACACGAAACACACAGACCGGGAAATTAGCTCCTCTTACAGTGGCTAATGCTACGCTAATGGCTAGCAGCTAAGTTAGAAAGCAGCCACAGATTAACCTGAAGCAGTCTGGAAAACAATAACTAATAAAGCTTTAAGATGTGGACCTTAGTGAGAAATAAAAGTGACAGAACAGATAAATATTAGGAAAATAGAGAACTGCAGGAGACAAACTGATCAAGCTCAGTCACATAAATAAAGGAGATAATTCAATCACTCCTATTTCTATTTTACATATTCGCTAACAGTCACCCTTATTAATAAAGAAGTCCAGTTATGATTGACAGGTCTTCTGCTATCACATGCTGTTAAAACATGACATTTAATGCATATCAGTTCCAAGTATCAGGCCTTTCTCTACCAATAATTGGCATCGGTATCGGCCCTGTAAAATCCATATCAGTCGATCCCTACTGTCTTATTGCGCAATTCAAGTCTTCACTAAAATCCACCATCATCAGTGTGTAGGCTGCTGCTGCATGAATGTTCCTGTGAAAGCGATGTCGAAAACGGTAGCATGCAAATTGCACAGGGTGAGGTGAATGTCTTGCTTTACAGCCACAGTGTGCATCTGGTTAATCACACTGATACTGTCCGTTAATGATCATCTAAATAATATTAATATGTTGTTCTGTTTTACGAGCTTTACTGTCCACATTGCGTGATTTCCATGCCGTCCCTTCAGCTGCGTCCTGAAGTCAAATCCTCGCACTGCATTTATTTGCTCGGCTGATAAATTGATTGATTCGAGCTGAAGTTTGCTCCCATATCATGCGATCCTTATCTTATCTTTGAGATCTAATCGAATTGGCAAGTGTGGCCGGGGTCTGCCTTCGGTGACAGCGAGGAGCAGTCAGGTAAGGGATGGGACGGACGGAGGACCCGCGGGAGGCGGGGGGGGGGAGGCAGGGAGGCAGGGGGAGCGTTTTTATCTGAAAAGATTACTGAAGGCAGCCATGGCCTCTCTCCTCAGCTGCCAGGGCGCCCTCGCTTTGATCCTAACTCCTTCTGAATGGTAATCACCTGGGAAAAGGTCCCAATTATCTCCCCGAAACTCTCGGAGGTACAGTGTCCCTGTCGCTCTCCCACAGCCGGGGATTAGACACAGACACACAGGTACAGACAGGTGCAGCGACGGCGACAACACAAAGGCTTTAATGCTGAAATAACACTTGGTTTTATGTTGGTTATCCTGTTTCTAGGCTGTCTTTACATGTGCTTTTACCTGTGCTTTGTCCCCTCTGTCCTCTACATGTACGTCTCTGCAGGTATTTCTGGCTCTGGAGCTTTAGGTTAATATTGAAATTATTCAGGTAAATCTGCATGCTATGTAATACTGTAGGGTCTTAACCTTATTATTTAAATTAGTCTGGTAAATTTGTACTATATGTATTACTGTCGGGCTTTAATGGTAACATCTGAATTAGTCAGCTGCATTTGTATAATAAACTTCTATATTTAATTTAGTCATGCAAATCTGAATAATGTATGTTATTACAGGTCTCAACCATGGTATTCAAATGAGTCAGATTAATTAGCATAATGTCTAATATTATAGGTCTGTTGTTCCATGAGCATAAATTAGTCCGTTTTATATTTAATTTTTAATTTATTCGAGTGAATTTGTATAATATATAATGCTGTAAAGTCTTAACAATAATATTTAAATTAGATAAGTTTGATTAATTTTAATATAGAAGGTTTTTCCTTAGAATTTGCTAAATATTATTAATTTAACAAACCAAGGAAGATCTGTAAAATAATAGTTTGTTTGTTTTACAGTTAAAGTGTAAATTTTTAGTTTAATTCTGTGACTTTACTAGATATTATCTGCCAGAAAATCTGTAAAATAATAGTTAAAAGAAATATATATTGAATTTTAGGCCTTAATATACTTGTTTTTTTAAAAAATCAGCAAATATCTGTAAAAAAATGATGATTTTTTGCTGATTTATAAACAGTAAATCAACTTTTTTTTGTAAAAGAACAAATTACTGTGTGTAAAAATAAAGATTGTTTTACGATTACTATGTAAATTAATACTTTTTTGAAATAAAATTTCACAAGATATTATTTAAATTTATCAAATCTGTAAATGTAAATCTGTAAAATACAAGTTAAAAATGTGCTTGCCATTTTTTTTTCAAGCCTTTACTTTGAGATAACGCAAATATCTGTTAAATAATGATATTTTTTAGATGATTTAAATACAAGAAAACTGCAATTTTACGGTCAAATGTCAAATTTATAAAATAACAGTAAAAAAGAAAATAGTTAACATTTTTAATCAATAATATGCATCATTTTATTAGAATAATGACAAATAATGATAGTTTTAGTTAATTTATATAGTAAAACAAGGGAATTTTACAGTCAAACATTACAAAAGACTTTACTACTATTTTAAAAAACAGATAGGCTTTTGAAGTGGACGTTATTTATAGTTTTTCCCTGTTTTTTTTCCAGTTAACATGTAAATTACATTTACATTGCTGAAAATTTTTAAATTAGAAAACATTAAAAAACAATTTTTTACAGTGTCAGTATAATTTTTTATTGTACATAACTAATGGAAGTGTCTTCTTGCATTTAAGCTTAACTTTTTAAAATCTTAACATGTATATTTCTCATAGAAATAACAGCATCACCTGCAAAATAATGATTTTTTTGCTGATTTAAATATTGTTTAATGTGTAAAATATGATTTTTTCCCCCTTAGTTTTATTAGTTATTATCTGTAATGTAACAAAATGAAAAAAATCTGTAAAATTACAGAAAATTACACAAAAAATTTTGGTCAGAAAATATTAAAAATCCATACTTTTTTTACATTATCGATATATATACCTATTTTACACCTCTATTTTACACCCAAGTGTTTCCTTGCATTCACCCTTAGATGAACCCTACATCCAAAGTCTTACCACCAAGCATAGATGTAATGACCTCACATTGAAGCTCTGTAACACCCTGTTCTCCTCGAATAGTACAAGTAGTGAATAAATACACACCAGTCTGCTTTTAGTACATTTAGTGACCTGACCTGGGACCCATTAAATCCAACATCTCAGCAGGAAACCCACGCAGGCGTCTCGCTTACACATGAACCGCTTCCTCTCATGTTGAGTCTTGAACCGGACCGTCGAGCCGTGCAGCGATTTACCCCGAAGGCTCGGAGACGCGGCGCGTAAATACTCGCTCAGCGGGGCCGCGGCTCGAATATCTTCTGCCTTGATTAATCAGGAAATTACACGTTTTCAAATGCAGATATCTGGTGTCATCAAAGCTCGGCGGCTGAAAGCGAAAAGCCGAGTGCGGGTCAGGAAATATACAGCGTCTAATTTTTTACGCGGGAGGTCTGGAGATGGTGGCGGCGATAGTGAAGTGTGCTGATTGAGATAAAAGACTGCGCCTCGCCTTTGAGGGCTGGCTGATTATGATTGGGTGGCAGATCAGAGGAGAGTAAAATGGATGGAAGGGCAGATAGGTGGATAAATTGGCATGGCCGGGTAGGTGTGCAGATGGATGATGTGTGGGCACGGATAATATCTGGGCGGCCGCACTTTACATAACAGCAGCTTTTCACTCCGGCGTCTCAGGAGGAGATAAAAACGAAAAGAAACTCCAGCGGGCAGGGAGATGTGCGATCGGCCGGGTGTTTCGCCGTCGATAAACAGTTTTTCCTGACAAAACACTACAAATCTCCACGCAGCCGAAGGGCCCCTCGGAAATATTCGCAGAGCTTCCAAGCGCTGGTACATCAGGGACGAGGCTTTTCTCTGAGTCACTTCTCCTAATGTGATTTTCGCCCTTGAAAATGTAATCACACCCTTAAAATAAGGCTCGCAGTACACTAATCCCCTCCAGTGTGCCTAAGTGCTGCGATGAGATGAAGAAAAAAAAAGAGAGCATTGAATCACTTATCCGTCTTTTTCTTGGGACCGTGTTAATTGTCGCAGCGTTTTCAACAGTATCGTGATAATCCCAAATAAGCTGGGATGTTTTTTCAGAGGGAAAAACAAAACAGCTTAGAAACACAGACTTTACTCCTGCTCTTAACCTCAGCAGAGACTCAGTGCTGGGCTGGAACTGACAGAGGCCCAAATACGACCAGTGATTTTCCAAAAACATGGAACTTTTTACCTTTACACCCTCATTTGGGAACTTTATTTTTTCTAGTTCAGTGGTTCTCAAATGGCGGGTTGGGACCCAAAAGTGGGTCGCGAAGCCATTTTTAGAGGGTCGCAAAAGCACGCCCCCCGTAAAAAGTAGTGGTATAAAGTCTTCTATTTTAAAAGACGTGTTTCTTATGACGCAGTTTACTTTCAATAGCAGGATATTTAGTGGTGGTGACACCAGTAGTCGCCCACTATTAACCTCTAGATTTGGCTCTTATGGGAGAAATTTGTGCCAAAACATAACGAAAATGAACCAAAATGTGCTCAGAATCTGTCAGAATGGGCCAAAATATGCCCCAAACTTGGCAAAAATGTCCAAATATACTAAAATGAGCAGAAAATAAGCCAAAATGTTCCCAAGCTGTATCCCGAAGCATTGAGACTCCACCCAAATAAACCTTAATTTGTTAACAGGAACAGCAAACTTCAACAATTTGGGTCGTTGGGTCGACTGTTATTAATAGAGACATAGTGGGTCCTGAGGCTGGACCAGTTGAGAACCACTGTTCTAGTTGATGAGAATTTTGATATAAAACATCTATTTCTTAATTTATTGTTCATGTGTAGTATGTTCCTATGGCAATCTCTCACTTAATCCTCCAAAGATAGTCATGGACACTGGATTTCCTGCCATTTCCACAATGGAAAGTCCATTTTCCACTGCAAGAACTTGCCTTTGTGCGTAATACAACTGCAAGAACTTTCCCTTTGGAACCTCTTTGAAGGATGTTTTTGGGGGAGACAAAAAAGCCTTTCCTGAAAAACCGCCGTCCAGGTTTTGACGCTGATTGGTTAAACTCAGATTAGATGAATGCAGTTGTGTCTCTAAATTACCATCTTCAACATAAAATAGGCCACACAGGCTAACATGACAAACCCAGAGGAAAACAAAACGGCTTAGAAGCATAGACTTAGTCCTGCTGTTAACCTCAGCAGAGACTCAGTGCTTGGTCTTAACTTACAAAGGCCAACATATGACCAATGATATTTAAATAAAGTGGAGTTTTTCTACCTTTGCACCTTCATTTGGGGACTTAAGTTCTTATAGATTTTGATATGGACACTTATATGTCATCTTCATTGTTCATTTATAGCATGTTTCTTCCTTAAAAGATATTAACGGACATTGGATTTTCTGGAGTTTCCCCAATGTAAAGACTGTTTTCCATTGCAGGAACTTGTTTTTGTGCATGACACAACTGCACGAATGTTCCCTCTAGAACCTCTTTGAGCCTGTTTTTGGGGGAGAAAGCAGCTTCTCCATGGCAGGTGGTTATAACCTTCCTTAAACCACTTCTCTGTGGGTGGGTGCTGATGCTGATTGGCTCATCTGGACCAAGACCTTAAAAGGACAGTCCGTTATCGTAAACCATCTAATGTAACCGAATTAAAACTACTCTACTGAGGAGAGTGGGCCAACGTTCCTCCGTTGCCATGGAAAAGACTGACGACAATAAGAAGATAAATGCAGTTTTGTCTCTAAATCACCACCTTCTACGTAAAAATTTGCCATACAGGCTAACATAACAAACCTAGGACAAGCAAAACAGCTTAGAAACATAGACTTACTGCTGTTCTTACCTTTAGCAGAGATTCAGAGGTAAGTCTTTTGGTCTTAACTGACAGAAGCCAAAATATGAGCAACGATTTTCCAAAAGTATGGATTTTTTCTAACTTTGCAACCTGATTTGACGACTTTTCCTGTCATTTAATATGAATTTTGACACGTACATGGACAGTATGCTTCTATGACAAAAATATATCTGTGACTTTGTCCTCAAAAGTTGTTTGTAGACGTTAGAGGCAGATCTCAACAGTGATCAGTTGCGATCCGATAAGATGAATGGTGATGGTGGTTAAACCTGGAGAGGACAACAAGCACTATGTCTTTTGGCCTCTCAATGTCCTTGTCATGTTGCAGTCTTCCCATCTAAAGCATCACCATCTTAAAGTAAAATTCACCATACAGGCCAACAGAACAAACCTGTTGTGTTTTCTACATCCTCATAGAACTGGAATTATGTCAAGTTACGAGCTACGCTGTTTTGGTACACAGGTAAAGCTACAGGACTCTACATGGCAAATAGTCCACACTTATGTAGCGACTTAACATATCTATCTTAGTGGTATTCAAAGTGCTTGACAGTGTTTTTGTCATGTTTGTCTGCCACTGGAAACAACTTCGGGTTCATTAACCTCCACTATATCACCATGTGGAGGGACTGTAAGGGGACTGAACCACCAACTTTGCATTTAGTGAACAAATCTGCTCCAACACATGAACCAAACCACTACATACACTCATCACATTTAGTCCCATACTGCAATGGAAACAAAGGCCGAAAAAGCTGATTGATTCCTGCTGCGAAAAGCCCCCCTTTTATAACTTAATATGTATTGCACCTTCAAAAAAATAAAACTCCTAAGTCTTTTGCATTAAAAAACAAATGAGATAAATTATAAATATGAACTTAAAGAAGAAATTTTGATACCTAGTGTGCAATATGAAGAAGACTAAAACAGTTTCAACACCATCAGTTAAGGAAAGTTCCTATTATAAAGAAGACATAGGAGATGATGCCTATATTTGCTTATAATGAACATATAGTCAAACTAACTGACATTCACATGTGGAAAATGACCTGATGCACTCACTTAGTCCTGTACTTATGCATATGGTCTTACAAAAAAAATGCAAAATCTACTGTCTTAGAGTGGAGCTACCTCCACTTTCTGACATAAAATATGAAACATACAGGGTGACTGGGTTTCAATATAATCTCTAAAACAGCATTAATCAGTGTAGCATCCTGACAACATCAAAGCTGCTTGTGAAAGAAAAAAAAAACTCACATATACATAAAAACACGGCGCTGTACTTCGTGAATCTTTCCTTAGAAGCAGGCCCTGTCCCGCATACAGCAGCAGATGTTGGTTAGCATACAGTCTGCATGGTTTGCGAGGGCCGTCAGCAGTAATTGACGAGCATATGCCGCCTTCACAAGAAGTTGTGGGTCTATTTTTTGACACGGGGACTCGGGTGTAATTATTGTTTTTCTCCCGGCGAGTCAGTCAACAGTATCCTTAGAGCTGTGGTGGAAAGTAAAAAGTGACTTTGTTCTCTGTACCTGCGTGCCCTTGAAAACGCTGCAGAAAACACACAACTGAAGTAATAGAGCTTTAAAATTGCAGCACAACCCAGTTTGTTTGAAGTTAGGAAAGAAAAATCTGAATTTTAGAGCCCTAATTTAGAGAACTACCGACTAAACTGTCCTGGACTTGAAGATAACTTGTTAAAACTGATACAAATATATTATGGTTTGCGTTTTATATAAAACTGCAATGAATAATGTAATAGTTATAAACCATCTAATTAACTACCAACAATCTGGATTTAAAGTGTTTAACTGGTTTGAGTAATTCTATAAGGAAAAAAAGGCAAAATTCTCTGATTCTAGCTTGTAAAATTGGAATATTTTCTATTTTCTTTCATCTTATATGTCAACTAGAAAAGCACTCAGAGAGCACATACCTCCGCCAAGGAGCTTCAGTCCACCCCAACACAATCTCCCAATTCACATATGTTGTATGGAACGTTAAAGATACAAATGTAATTACATACAGTTCAAATGTCCTACCAACAATGCGGCCTTCAATCCATTCGACCTAATGAACAGGCGCGGCCTCTAGCGCGGCAGCTCCTAACAGCCTCCCAGCTAAGAATGCCGGCCCAACCATGCATATGTCGCTCAGGAAGGAAAGAGAACTCCGCCATTGTCGCTGTCTGTTGCGTGGAGACCCAAAATGTCATGTGATCAGAGGGGGTTACCCCAAAACCAAGAGTGACCTCTGGTGGCTTTTAGAGTAAACCGCATTTAATTGTTCCCCCGGTTACACTTACATTTTTAAAAAAAATCCTGGATCCAGACGGTCCATTACTTTTCAAGTTATTTTAAACACAAACAAACAAACAAACCAATGCTGGCCATCATATAACCTCCTTGGCGGAGGTAATAAACTGAATATCTTTGAGTTTGGAACAAAACATGACCTTAAACGTCTCTGTGTTTTTGAATTTTTCACCATTTTCTGACATTTTATTGATCAAACAACTAATCGATTGGCTGAGAAAACAATCAACAGTCAAAATAATTGTCAGTTGCAGCCCTTCTCCTGTTTTATAACGTCATTACTATTGTGAGTACATCATTTAAATTGTTGTTTACAACCTGCATCATGTGTGTTTCCTGTCAGCCAGCTGATTGTACCATTGACAGTGTATTGATGATCAATTAATGAACAGCGATGTAAAGGCTGTTTTAAAGTTGAAGATCCTATAGGACAACTCCCATTGATCAATAGTATTGAAAGCTGATGAATTATTAGATTTTCAGTCTATGTTTTTGCACTGATTAGTCTACGAGCACCTATTCTGAACTGTCTAATTACGAGAAAGGCCACGGTCTTTGTCCAACTGTGAGAAAAAGTACATTAAGATGCCCGTTTGATAAAGATTTCACCAGGGGGACGAACCTCTGATAATTAAAAAAGAGCTTCTGGTCACATTAGTCACACTGTGAACTGTTCAGGTTGTCATGAATGAAGCTTCAAGGGTAAATAAATGAGCATGAGTGGGAATAATTTATAGAAATGAACCATAAAGTAGTTTCTTTTTGGTCATAACAGCTCATACATGACCTTTGGTAGGTGTTAGCGTTTGACCGCCACCTATTCAACAGATCAAATTCAGTTTAATATTAATTAATTGAAAGCAAACTGTGTCATAAGAAACGTGTCCTTTAAAATAAAAGACTCTATACCACTACTTTTTTGGAGGGGTGCATGCTTCTGCGACCCTCTAAAAATGGCTTCGCGACCTACTTTTGGGTCCCGACCCACCAGTTGAGAACCACTGCACTACACTGTAGATTTAGAGCTTTTAGTCGGTGCTGCTGCAAACGTGGACTACACAACTATACAACACCACTGAGTTGTATTATGGGAAATGTAGGATTCTGGGATTTACAGGCTTAACCTATCCTCTACATTAGAATGCATCTAGACCTCTATTTAAGAGCGCCACTTGTGTAGAAGTGCAGTACTGAATTATCAGACAGTTATGCAACAGTGAAACACTATATACTAAGTTGCAGTGTTTTGAAGTACGAAGCTTGAATTTCAGGCTGTAAAATGACCATTTGCAGCTCAACTATTCTACACAGTGTTGTTTTAAAATGCTCGCTTTCAGAAATCTCAGCAAAAATCATTAAAAGCAAAACAAAGATGCACGACGCAGCGAGAAATCCCCCGTTGCTGGCCTCTAATCTGAATACTGAACTCCATACTATGTGTTCAGGTATCAGAGATGGATGCTGATATAACTGAGTGTCAGTACACCTCGGTGGTCTGCTGAGGGTGGGCGGTTTTCCCTGCGGAGGACGAGTTGATGCTGCACAATCTGCATAGCTGGCAGCGCCGGCCTTGTTAGCCCAACCTGACACCTCAGCTCCTCCATTGTAATTTCCCTCCCGTCGCATCGGCTCGACTCTCCCGTGATCACACCACTGAGGGCACACCGGGATCCTTGGACTCTTATTTACATACGCAGGATCGTAAATAAAATATTCATGAAGAAAAAACAGCGATCAGATGCTGCAGCGTACAGAGGATCTGCTGATATATACAGTGCTGTGACAACGTATTTGCCCGCCTACAGAAACCTTTTATTTTTGCATATTTCTCTCACTTAAATCTTCCAGATCATCAAACTATTACTTATATTTATTGAATATTACACAGAGATAACCCACAAAACACAAAATGCAGTTAAAACCTAAACCACCCCTGTGAAAAAGTAGTTGCCCCCCCAAACCTAATAACTGGTTGGTCCCTTAGCAGCAACAACTGGAGTTAAATGGTTGTTCCAGCTTGTGGTCAGTCTTTTACATCACCATGGAGGAACGTTGGTCCAATCCTCTCAGTAGAATAGTTTTAATTTGGTTACATGAGATGGTTTACAATCACGAACTGTCCTTTTAAAGTCTTACCTCAGCATCTCAACTGGTCCAGACTTTGACTGGGCCACTCCAAAACCTTCATCTAGGTCTTTATGAGCCACTCAGAAGTGGACTTGCTTGTGTGCTTTGGGTCTTTGTCATGTTGCGTAAACCATTCGTGTTGAGCTTTAGGTCATGAACTGATGGTGGAGATTCCGATAGAAAGCAGAATTCATGACAAGTCATCCAGGTCCTCAAACCCTTACACCACCATGGTTCACTGTTGGCGTGATGTTCTATTGTGGAGTGCAGTATTAGCTTTACACCAGATGTAACGGACAAATGTCTTCCAAAAAGTTCCACCTTTGACTCATCAGTCCACAGGATGTTATCCCAAAGGTCTTGGGGCACATCCATATTGACACTGGACAAGTCTTCATGTTCTTTTTGGCCAGTAGTGGTTTGATCTTTGCAACTCTCCCATGGATGCCATTGTCTCTTAGTGTCTTCCTTACTGTGGAATCATGTAGACGGGCCTTTCTTTTAATGTTCTTCTGGGTTCTTTTGTGACCTCCTGGATTAGACATTGATGCGCTCTTGGTCGGCCGGCCGCTCCTGGGAAGGTTCACCACTGTTCCATGTTTCTACATTTGTGGATAATGTCTCTCACTGTGGTTCTCTGGAGTCCCAGACCCTCAGCAATGGCTTTGTAACCCTCCAGACTGATGAATGCCAATGACTTTGCTTCTAAACTCTTCTTGAATCTCTTTAGAACGTGGCATCATGTGCTGCTTTCTGAGATCCTTTAGCTACTTCACAATACCAGACAGGTTCTATTTAGTGACGTTTAGGTTCAACAGGCCTGGCAGTGATCATACGATGGTGTGGCTGGTGAGAATTTGGTCATTTGGCAGATTGGTAGCTAAGGGGGCAAATACTTTTTCACATAGAAGAAAAAGGGCTGGACAGCATTTTTCTTTCAGTAAATGAAGTCATGGTTTAAAAACTTAGTTATCTTTGTCTTATATTAAAACTGGTTTGATGATCTGAAACTTTTAAGTGTGTCAAATATGGAAGGTTTCTGTGGGGGGCAAATACTTTTCCACAGCGCTGAATACACGAATGCAACATCCACCAAATGACACACAAGCATCACATTCTGCTCTCATTATTTTCATCTTTTGCTCAGGCGGTGGGCCTTTTTCCTTCGATTACAGCATTGATTTTAAAGCTCCGCAGCGCTGTGGGGAATCGCACTCTCACATTCCCGTGTTCCTCGCTCCTTTACAAACAGATACACATGTTTTAATAGCGCCGGGTTGCTGCACTCCCCCTGCTCGGCTCTGCTTTGCCGGCGCCCTGCCAGAGCAACACCTGCCCTCTGAACCCTCCCCGGACGGCGGGAAAGCCGAGCGCACGATCGCGGTCCCTCAATGCATCATTAGTAAATGGGCTGACCTTTACATCAAAACACAAACAACAACTTATTCAGGTCAAGTCCCCTTAAAGGCGTCTGCGGTGCGTTGAATTAAAAGCAGTGACAGGATGATGGATAATCCACATAAAGCGAGTTGGCCGCGACTCAGTTCAGCAGCTAACCGGTTTGCCGCTCGCCTCCGGGTACACAGAGGCAGACAGAGATGCCCTATTTCCTGCAGGACGGGGAGGGAAAGAAGAAGAAGAAGGGAAGCCCTGGGTGAGATCTGCTTGATAACAGCTGGGGAGTGGAGGGATATTAATGCGAAGAGGAGAGGCACTAGGCTGTGGGTTTAATAGAGATTTACCACCCCAGTAGAGCACCTGAGCCCCTCCAACAGCCCCAAATGAGCCCCTCTAATTGGACTGATTTGGCTGACCAGTGCAGAGTCTGCCAGCCTGCAGCCCTGGAGGAATGAGAGGGAAAAAGGGAAGAGGAAAAAAGAAAGGAGGAGCAGGAGATGCTGTCTGGCTGCAGATGAGCTCTAGTTACAAAAGCCGTTAGCCACCCTGTTAAACTGCTCGTCTTATCTTAACACCAGGAAATGGATCACTAAACTCCTTTTGTTTAAATTGGATTCTGCAGGAAGAAATCATTACATGAGGAATGCCTCTCAAGAACAACCGCCGCTGCCTCATCCTCAAGTCCTGAGGTGGCGTCTTCCTCCACGAGTGTTTTCTGGCTTCGAAAAGACGCATCCAGGTCGAGCTTTCTGAGCATTTTAGCAAGAAATTTAAAACTGTATTATTATTTTTTAAATAATGAACAGTCAGTCCCCCGTCTTAGTTAAATTAGTAGCTTAATTTACAAGAATCACAGAAAAACAATCAGTAAATCAGTAAAAAAAAATATTTAAAATGAAAATTATGTGTATTAAGGATAGAAAAAACATAAATACATTTTTGATATAGAAAAATAAAATCTAAAGTAGTAAATCTGGTTGAGCCAAGCTTTTATTTACAGTTATTTTACAGACTTCCCTGGAATATAAAGTAAAACAAAATACGTAAAAACTGTAATTAAAAAAAAAAACTACAGTTATTTTACAGGAAAGTAAAAAAAAAGTTAAAATTTTATTTCTTTTTAGACAATTTAAAGTTACCTTATAGGGAAGCAAAATAATTGTAAATTATATATAAAAAAAAAAGTTTTTAAATAAAAAAAAACAATTTACAGTTGTTTTACAGGAAGGTCTGTAAATTGTTTAAAAAGTTATGATTTTTAACTTGTTTTTATAATTTACAGTTATTTTATAGTGAAATCTGTAAAATAACTGTAAATTGTTTTTAAAAAATGGCTGTTTCTAACTTAAACAGAAACCCGATTTACTTCATGTTGAAATACAAATTTTTCATGTGGACATTATTTTAAAGTCTTGGCCTGTTTATTTTTTTTACAGTCAGTATGAAATTTAACACTTTTATTATGTTTGAAACTAAATTTACTACATTAGATTTGATTTTACTAGACAAAAAACATATTTACTATTTTTCTGTCCTTAATGTACAGACTGTTTTGTTAAATTAGTAGTTTAATTTATAGAATCACAAAAAAATACTAATTTACATGTTAATGTGCTACTGTCTGACCATATATTTATACTAGTTTTTGCTGTATTTAAATCAGTAAAAATTATTTAAAATGAAAATTATGTACATTAAGGATAGAAAACAGTAAATACATTTTCCATCTATTAAAATAAAATCTAATGTAGTAAACTTCCAAACTTTAATTATTTTAAACAATTTACAGTTATTTTAAATTAGTAGTTTAATTTACTAGAATCACAGAAAAAAAGTATTTCAGTACATGTTAGTGTGGTACTGTTTGACCACAGCTTTACACTATTTTTTAAATGTATTTAAATCAGTAAAAACTATACATTTTTACAGATATTTGCTGTTATTTGGAAGAAAAATTGTCAATACATTTTCCATCTAATAAAATCAAATCCAATGTATTGAATGTAGTTTTAAATGTAATAAAAAGTTTCATACTGAGTGTAAAAAAAACAAACAGGCAGGACTTTAACTTAGTTTCTGTACATTTTGTCCGGAGCTTTGAGTTCCTGGAGTTTTCCTTCAGGTCGAGCTTCAGCACATTTTGTACTCGCATTAGCGACTGGTGATGGCGTCGGGTTCTCATTCGCTGTCTTGGCCGCGGACAGACTGTAAGGCGATAAGAGGTAATAGCTTTAAAGCTGACAGGCATCAGGAGACACGAGTGGGCTTGTTATTCAGCAGCCGACGTCGATCTCAATGAGCCTTATGTGTCCAAAAACTTCACCGCCGCTGCCTGAAAGTGACACCAGGCACTCCGAACGAACCGCAGAGCTCCGCCTGCTGCTTCAGATTACACAGATAGTGACAAAATACAGCAAATAAGACATTTTTACTGACTGGCCGACACGTGTAACGAGTGGGTGACCTGGAAATCCCTCTAGGAGCTAAATGTCACTGACATAAAATACATAGCGGGCTTTATGATCTGTCTTTGACCTTAAATACAAACTAACTCAACCAGATCACACAAAACTTTAACATTCTACTATATTTATCTTTGTTAAACTCATTTAAAGTGAAAAAATGTCTTTCGTAGTATTTGTACTGTGCAGTATTAGTAGTTAAACTCAAGAAGCAGAAGTCCTCCAGCTGCAACGCTTTTTTTTCAACTCTTTTTTCTGCTATTACATGTAAAACATCTCTTCTGAATTGGGGGAAACATTTATAACATTTTTTTTCGAAAGTTTAGTTATAGTAGTTAAAAAGTTCTGTATAATGAGGCTAAAAAATTAAGGTTAAATGCAAGAAAAGACATCTGTTAGAGACGTACAATAGGTGTTGATACTGACACTGTAAAAAATGTTTTAAATATTTTCTACCTGTAATTTTTTTTTTAGCATTTTTCTGTTATTTTACAGAATATACTTGTTTTGTTAAATTACAGATAATAACTAGTAAAATCACAGGGGGAAAAAGTATTAATTTACATGTTTACTATAAAACCAGGCCAACACTTTGAATAACATCCACATCAATAATATTTGACCATAAACTTATTTTATAAACTTTTTGTTGTATGTATTTAAATTTGCAAAAGTATAGTTTTTGTTGTTGTTGTTTTCTTTACAGATATTTGTCATTATTTGAAAGAAAATATATGGATACAAAGGATTTCAAAAATTGTAATTGTATTTTTAAGCACAGAAAAGCTATTCATTTTACATGTTAACCATTAAAAAATAGGGCAAAACTGAAAATGAAATGCACATTTAAAAGTAAATTGCTCTTTTACAGTGTGTGGCTGTAAAATGACACTCTTACTGCATTTAAATCTACTAAACATATCACAATTTTCTTAAGATTTGCTGTTGTCTTTACAGTTTTCTACAATTTTTGAGAGTATTCCACTGTTTTTACTGTATTTTGTCTGTATTATTTATTTATTTATTTATTTTTACAGTGCAGCAATAAGAAATAGAAACTTTATTTAATGTATTTTATTTTTTTTCTCTATTATCAATAATATGGGAGGTTCTTGATACTCCAGTCTTCAATAAATTAATAACGGTGTTGATAACCATCCCTGGTCACCAGAAAAACCACCAAAGTAAAGCAACCAGGAAGCATCTTAATCAGATGTTTGTACCACCTCAGCTTAGGCTTTTATTGTGAAGGAACAGCACCTCTACTTTAAGCTCAGAGGAAACATATTTTGGCTGCTTGTATCCACAATCTCATACTTGCAGTCAAAACCCAGAGCTTATGTTCATCGGTACACCCTCCTCTTCCTCTTCCTCCTCTATTACTGCTGCCATCTGCCCATCTCACGCTCCATTTTCCCATCACTCAAGAACAAGATCTCCAGGAGCTCCTTTGCTGGAGGCAGCAGCTCACCCTCGACCCAGAGCTTGAAACAACCCACTAGTTCCTGGCAGGGAGACGTCGGAGGTGTCGACTCCCATCCAGGCTGCTTCACACTCGGCTGCAGACCTCCTCAGCCAGGAACCTGCTGGACGGCTGCAGAGCATTTATAGAGCCGAGCTGCTTCTAATCCAGCCTGAGAAACACGAGACCGCGGCAGCTTCTCAGTGCCATTGTTCCATTTTTCTGCAGACACAATCCAATGCAGAAAGAAGAAAGCCTGAGTCGAGGTGTTAGGTAACAGAAACCCGCAGTATGGACGTGGTTTAAACAGGTGACAGCTTCGGTCGGCCTTGAGCTTAGAAAACTTCCATCTTCTCCAGATCACAAACTGGAAAGTTTCTGTGCTATTAAAAGTTTGCATGCGCTAACAAAAAAAAGCCCCTTCGTGGTGCAGAAATCTCAAGGCGGCGTCGATCTGAGAAAACCTGAAAACTTCCGCATCTTGTAGCTTCTACTTTTGACGTTTGTTTACTTTAGTGGGTCATTTTTGTTGCGTTCACAGCTGACAGGTTTCTGTAAAACAGGCTGACAGGCAGCAGAGACGAGACGTCCACTGGCTCCCATTCATAACAAACGTCTGAATATGTAAAACAGAAACAGGAGTGATTAAATCAGGACGCTCTCTTCTGTTTATGTGGGATCAACTGCTCGTCTTCTGCTGTTCTTTATTTTCTTAATCTTTCACTGTTTTTTATCACTTTTATTGTCCAGTAAAGTCCAGATCTGAATTAATTATTATTTTCCAGACTCTGTTTCAGGTTAATCTGTAGCTGCCTGCTAACTTAGCTGCTAGCTGTTAGCATAGCATTAGCCACTGTAAGAGGAGCTAACTTCCTGGTTTGTGTTTCTTGTTCAGATTTTGCAGCCTGAGAGACATTTCTCAGACCACAGAATGACGACAGACGTGAATAACATGGATCATATTGGTACTATGTGCTGTTCTGATAGAAAAACCTTGGATTTTTACATCCGTGTTGATCAGACTTAGACACCCAAATAAACATTGTCCCACAACAAACACACTCCCTCATGCTAATGGAAATCCCAAATGTCACTGGATGAAAATGCACCCCACCACATGGAAACAACATCAACCAATCAGGAACATGTTGAGGAACATGACAATGGTCCAACATGTTGATCTGACCTCCAAACTTCCTACAGCCCATTCTGATCAAGCATCAACAGGATGCAGTGGAACAAGTTTGACTGACAGAGGCTCCACTGCACAAGCCAGAGTACCCAAAGGATCCAGTGCCAACGTCCTGGTTCCAGACCTCATAGGATGCCCAGTGGTTCAGAGCGTTTTGGACCACATGGGGGGACCAAAACAATATTAGGCAGGTGGTCATAATGTTATGCCTGATATATGTGTATGTATCTAGTTTTTGTCTATCCCAGTGGTGCTCTGTTTGGCACTACTCATTTATGTGTCTGTTCACATACTATTCATACAATGTTTATACACTTTATTTGTTTTTATATGTATTCATGTCCAGTCTGTTATTAGTACATAAAGAAGGAAGTCCATAAAACTGATTCTGATTCTTCTGATACAGATAATCGGAAAAAATTTGCAAAACAAAACCCCTTCATGGCGCAAAAATCTCAAGACGGCGTCCATCTAAGAAAACCTAAAAACGTCCACATGCTGTAGCTTCTACTTTTGACGTTAGCGACTTGTTTCTGTTTGTTTACTGTTGTCTTCGCCTCGCTGACAGATTGCTGTGAAACCGGCTGACAGACAGCAGACTGGTAGCGTCGCCCGCTGGTTCCCTGGACGTCTCCCCGCCACCAGTGAAACCCGCCGAGCGCCGCCTTGTATTCATTAGCGGGCCGTTTTGTGCCTGTGTCTCCGGCTGGGCACTGAGGTTTGCTGGCGAGTGGCAGGCTGGTGACGAGGCCCTTCATCGCCACCGTGGGCACCAACCAATCGGCTCGGTTGTCGCGGCCCAGATCTGTCCCCGGCCGGCGAATCCGGAGCCAGACGTGATAAATATTCCATCTGCCGAGAGGCCGTTTGTCTCCCCTGATCCCTGCAGAATGAGCCATGAAAAGACCAGTCTGTCTTCATGCATGTGTTGTTTCACCCTCAGAGCCTCGTCACTCTGTCTGTCTTCAGTCTACCTGCTCTTCTGGGCTCCGTCTGTCTGTCTTGACGTCTATCTACATATCTGTCTGGTTGCTTTCTTGTCTTTCCTCCTGCCTCCAGGTAAACCAGCCTGTCTAGAATACACCACAAGCATGAATCCTACATATTAGTCCCGCCTCACCGATATGGAAATGTTATCTCTGCCGCATTACTTCACCCTTCGCTTCTTTTTCTCTCCATTATTTCACTTTTTTGCCAAGGAATATATTCATTACATCTATATTCTCCGCGCCGCCGCTCTGACCCCTCGAGGTCTCCTCTTTTTTTTTGACGGCCTGTCATGTTGTTGATCGAGGAGTTTAAGCTTATTTGGCCGAGGAAAAAAAACTTCGCCCAAAGTCACTGTGGATAAATCTGTCAAGTGAAATGTCTCTGACGTGTCCTCTGCATGACTTCCTGCCATTTCCCTGCCGGTCTGTGCGCTTGCGTGGATTATACGGCGTCCGATTAGCTCCGAATGCTGCATGTTTTTGCATGCGTCACTGCATTTGTGTTCGGGGTCGACTGATATGGGTTTTTTTAGGGCCGATGCCGATTATTGGTGATCAAGAAAGACCAATATTTGATACCGATATATGTGAAGTATAATGTTTTAACAGCATGTGATAGCAGAGAACCTGTCATTCATAACTAGACTTCTTCATTAATAAGGATGACGATAACTGAATATGTAAAATAGAAAAACGAGTGATTGAATTATCTCCTCTGTTTCTGTTCGATCCACTGAGATTGATCAATTTGTCTCCTGCTGTTCTTCTCTATTTTCTTCACTGTTTTGTCAGTTTTATTTCCCACTAAGGTCCAGATCTTAAAGCTTTAATAATTATTGTTTTCCAGACTTTGTTTTAGGTTAATTAGTGGCTGCCTTCTAACTGAGCCGCTAGCCATTAGCATAACATT
Source organism: Dascyllus trimaculatus (assembly GCA_024666655.1). Classification (NCBI taxonomy): domain Eukaryota; kingdom Metazoa; phylum Chordata; class Actinopteri; family Pomacentridae; genus Dascyllus; species Dascyllus trimaculatus. The sequence goes on along the minus strand of CM045462.1, from coordinate 26,563,777 downwards.
AGCCACTATGAGAGAAGCTAACTTCCTGGTTGGTGTTTCTTGTTGAGTTTTCTCAGTTTCAGACATTTTTCAGATCACAGAGTGACGACAGACAGAGAGAGGAGGCTGGATCACACCTTAAGTATTTAATTTAATCAATCATCGGCCAATAAAAATACGAGTAGAATAACTGGAAAAATGACAAATACCAGTCATGATAACTAGCCAGGCTGATAATCGGTTTATCCCTAATTTTGCATGGCACATTTTTTGGAAAAAAGCCAAGGCAACTGGCAGGAGATGACACAGATTTTCCTTGAGAGAATCAGCTCCACCTTTTCCACGTATAATCATGCAGTAGTAGCAAAACTAGATGTTCAGTGTTTCCATCCGAGATAACGCTTTCAGATTAGGGATCGACCAATATCGGGTTTTTCTTTTTTGGACAGATAACGATGCAGATTATTGTACATCAAGAAAGGCCGGTAACCGATATTTGGAACTGATTTACATTAAGTATAATGTTTTAACAGCATGTGACAGCAGAGAACCTGTCATTCATAACTAGGCTTCTTCATTAATAAATGTGACTATAACTGAATATGTAAAATAGAAGTAGGAGTGATAAAATTAAGACGCTCTCGACAGAGATTGATCAATTTGTTCTTCTCTATTTCCATAATCTTTCACTGTTCTCTCACTTTAATTTCCCACTAAGGTCCACATCTTGAAGCATTAATAATTATTGTTTTCCAGACTCGGTTTCAGGTTAATCTGTGGCTGCCTTCCAGTTTAGCTGCTAGCCGTTAGCTTAGCATTAGCTGCTGTGAAAGAAGCTAATTTCCTGGTTTGTTTTTCCTGTTCTATTTTTTCTTAAGAGACATTTCTGAGACCACAGAGTAACGACAGACAGAGAGAGGAAGCTACATCAGACCTGAAGTAACGCATTTAATTTATCAACAATCAACCAATAAAAATACCAATATTAATAATCTGACAACTGCTAAAAATCGGCCACGGCAATCAGTCAGGCCGATAACCGGTCTATCCCTACTTTGTGTGCTATATTTTTGGAAAAGTCCACATCTTGAAGCATTAATAATTATTGTTTTCCAGATTTTGCTTCATGTTAATCTGTGGCTTCCTTCTAATTTAGCTGCTAGACGTTAGCATAGTTGTGAGAGGAGCTAATTTCCTGGTTTGTGATGTTTCTTGTTCCGTTTTTTCAAATTTTAGATATTTGTGAGACCACAGAGTGACGGCAGACAGAGAGAGGAGATGAATAAGACTTGAAGTAGACAAAAATCAAAAATATTTGGACAAAATGTGCCAAATATCGACCACGGTTATCATCCAGGCTGATAATCGGCCTATCCCTAGTTATAATCTGTTCAATTCACACATTTTCATGCAACTGTTACTTTGTTTTTCTCTGCAACTATAGAATCATAATCATTGCCAAGTAGGTTTTCACATAAGAGGAATTTGACCAAAGGGCTGACCTCTTATAATCCACGTTAATCGAACAGGCCGATAATTGGTCTATCCATGACTTGCATGCTACATTTTTTGCAAAAGGACAGAGACAGCTGGCAAAAGACAACACACATCAGCTCTGCTTTTGCACATCTTATCATGTAGCAGTAAAAAAAAATGGATGTACAGCAGGTTTCCATCTGAGGTGACGCCTCTGGACGGGTGACCTTCAGTGCTCTCTCGCTGTAAATCCTCATCTTCATCTGGCACTCGCTGTATCTCGATGTGACAGCGAGCCTGAGCCCCCGATAGCAGCTTCTATTCAAAGTTTAATGATCTTCAGGGCTCAGGCTAAGTCCTGGACGGAGCCAAGGCCATAACCCGTCCTCACACTTCCTGATCTCGATGTACTGGGCGGCTCGAGGAGGAAATGCGCCACAAAATCGGCACTTGTTGGAATATTCGACTCCCGGAGCTGCTTTGGGTGACAAAAGCTGATTCAGGCTGAACAGATGAGGTGTTTCAGCAATCTGTGAGGTTAACTGGGTCTCACTTGACCAGTTTTACTGCAAAATAACATCCCTGCCGTCCATAAAAGGGGGATGCGAGTCTTTTCAAAGCAGCTAAAGGTGGTATTTTTACCGTTTCATGTGCTAAAATGTCTGCAGGGGGTTAATGCGGTCGGTGGTGATGCTGCAGGGAGCTGTGTCAGTTCAAAGAGATGTGTAGGAGACATTTCCCTTCCAGTCATCAGGAGGAAAGCATAAAAAATATAGAATATTAACACCTCTTTAAGGAAACTGACTGCAAGCTGAAGCCACAGGACCACTGGTGGCTAAAATCTGCACCCAAAACATGTTTTAAAACCCACAGAGATGCAAACTCTCCGAATATACATATACATTTTCTTTCCACAAGGCACAGCAGAGCCCTAACGGCAGAGTGAGATGAAAAATATCTACTGTTGCTCAAGCACAGTGTGCACATTCACTCGGGGCTATAAATTATGATTAACGCTTATACTGTTACTGCTGATAGTTAAAGCTAATCGAGGATGCTTGAGCAGCAGGAGGGAGGAAGGCTCGCTGCAGTGGCTCACGTATGGACAGTATTCTGATTCTCTGAGCAGAACTTGGCACAAGAGTTTACGTCAGGGATTATTAAAGTTCCGTCTCGTCTTATCTGAATAGTATTCGGAACAAAACACGTCTATGAAAACCAAGAAAAGCACGGTTTACAGTGAAATGAATAAAGTGCATGCAGCGTTTCTACATGCAAAACTTTCAACTGCAGGCGACTAACATGAGAAATCTGCAGGAGTCATGGCAGCTAGTGAAGAAGAAACATTAGCAGCTGTTTTTCCCCAAACTGCCAAACCCAGACTCGTCCATCGGATTGCCAGACAGAGAAGCGTGATTGGTCGCTCCAGACAACTCGTCTCCACTGCTCTAGAGTCCAGTGGCGGCGTGCTTTACACCACTGCATCCAACGCTTTGCATTTCACTTGGTGATGTAAGGCTTGGATGCAGCTGCTCGGCCATGGAAACCCATTAATGAAGCTCTCTATGCACTGTTCTGGAGCTAACCTGAAGGCCACACCAAGTCTGGAGGTCTGTTGACTCTGTAGAAAGTTGACGATTTCTGCACTCCGTGATTCAACATGGCCGACCACTTCGTAGCCGAGTTGCTGTTGTTCCCAACTGCTTCCACTTTGTTCTAACACCACTAACAGTTTCATGATTGGACTTATTGCACAGGTGGCAACCTATTTGAATCCACTGAGCTCCTGAGAGCGACCCATTCTTTCATTGATGTTTGTAGAAGCAGTCTGCATGGCGAGGGGCTGGATTTTATACACCTGTGGACATGGAAGTGATTGGGACACCTGAATTCAGATATTTAGAGGGGCGTCCCAGTACTTTTGGCAGTACAGTGCACTATTTTAAAGGATTTTAAGTTGATATAATCCATAAAAGTCGACTGCCATGATCAAACCGGAAAGCTAAAGGTGTTCTACTACAACCACAGCTCAAACACACATTTCCCGGTGGTCGACAACACGGACGTCTCTTCATTCTGTACATACTACCCTTGTGGAATTACCCCGTCGTGTCTTGGCCTGCGCTGCGACGGCGGCTTTTCATCCCACCTTCAATTGTGTCCGTTTGACTGTTGGACCAGAAATGAACACTCTCAGTCACGCTCGGATTACAATCATCACGCTCGGCTGACGAGATTAGGTTTGTCCGACGTTGAAGCAGATGAAAGACGCAGCGTCTCCAATAATTCACTGGTATTCGTGCCAAAGCTTAAGCAGACAATGCAACCTTTACAAACGGGATCATCAAGGATTCAGCATCACTTGCAGACTTCTCAGCTCCTCAGACTGGTGCTAATTTCGTGATTTAACTTCCTTTTCGTCCAACCCCGCATGAAGACATCAGCATGCATGAGTGAGTCGCTCGGTTTCGGCCGTGGGAGAGCGATTGCTTAATGCACTCGGTGCCGCTGGGAGGTCTGGCGGCTCAGATTGCCTCCGAGTCGGTTACAAGACAACAAAAGGTTTTTCTAACAAGCCCGCGTCTTTAATTATTCAGAAATGACAAATAAGTATTCTTTGGTTGCCGCCATCACCGCATCCGGCACAAAAGACATCAGGGAGATGTCATTAAACTTTAAATTCGCTGTGACGCTGGATCCTTCGTGCTGCGTTTAAAAAAAAACCTTTAATCATATCACTGTCTCTGTTTCTGTCCAAGTGTCTGTTAGCCTCCATTAAACACAGAAAGCCCAGATCCTGCTGCTTGGTAGCATTAAAAAAAGAGAAAAGACGAGTGAAATGAGCTTTATCTGTGTGTTCTCCGTCTGCCGCGGAAAAAAAAACACTTTCAACTGGAACCCAAAGTCCTTTTCTTTACGGCCGAGAAACTGAGAAAAAGTCCCTCCGGAGATCAGATTAATGTCCAAGAATGTTGGTCAGTTAGCTTTGAAACAAAAGACTTTATGATAAAAACCTTTTTCATCCATAGCACGCTGCACATCAAACATATTTCAAAAAGGTTCAAACACGTTTTTACTCCCATTAATGATCCAGTTTTAAAGGAAAAGTCTTGAGGAGGCGACGATACAAAGTTTGCAGCTTTAAGAAGTTGTGTTTCAAATCCCCAGAGCGGCTTGTCTGCTAAGTTTTGGTGGTGCGGGCAAAGAATTCCTCTCAGTTATGGTAATTCATGATTAGAGGAGATTGTTAAAACACATTGAAAATAATTTATTGTAAGAGATTCAATTGGAAGACAAAGATGGAGGCTGCAGCTGAGGTTTCAAGGTTGTTGCTCCAAACACTCCGTCCACAGACAGTTTAGTTGGAGTTTTATTGGCTTTTCAAGGAGTGGGACAAAACATCGATCCAGCGATATATCACTGTCCCTCCTTGTGCGATATGAGTATCGATACGCTGGAGCCAAATATTGATACTTTAGTTAATATAATAAGGCGCTTTAAACCTGCCAGATTCCCCAGCGTCACTACTTAATGACTCCACACGGTGGCGTTTATCACAGGAATGAGGGAGACTTGAGCGGAAATGAATCGGCCAAAGAAGAGTTTGTACAGGTATAATGGTGGACAGCAACGCTGCCGTAAGAGAGAACCTCTCGCCAAGAAGGTGGCTGATGCAGCTAACGTTTCCAGTCAGCCTGCAGCCGTTAGCACAACGTTTAAACCAAAGGTTCCTTTCTCGTCCCCGACGGCTGCCAGCATTACAACGTCCATCGCTCGGTTCATTAGCAGGGACCTTCACCTGAACAGTGTGGTCGAAAATTAAGGGGTTTGGAGAAATGCCAATACACTGGAACAAAGGTATGAATATATCCAAGTTATAGGTCTGGACCTGAATATCCGAATATTCCGCCGTTGTTGTGGCATCCAGATAATAATTTTGAGATCTGAATACTTGTGTGCATCCCCCACCCTCCGGCCACCAGAGCCGAATATTCGGATATTCGTCATTGTTTGGACCCAAATATCCGGAACACAGAAACTGCTATTCAGACCAGCCCTATAGATATCGTGATGTATCAATGTATCAATTATCATAGTATCGTGACAGCATCGGTATCGTGAGCCATGTATCGCGTATCGTATTGTATCCTGAGGTACCCTGTGATTCCCACCCCTAATAAATATATGTGATTAAAGGCTTGTAACACCTGTGGGAACATCTTCAACTCATCTTTTAAAAGATAGAGTCAGCAACACTAATCGAAAACATTTTTTTGTCAGATATCTTCATATTGTATGTTTACACACAGCCCTGGCTCTGTAAACGAGAAATAAAGTCATCCATGCAACACGACTCCATTGGTGCACAGTAGAGCTGCAACGTAAGATGATTTCATTGTTGATTATTCTCTCAAAATGTCAGAAAATGCTGAAAAATGATAATCGGTGCTTCTTAAAGGTCTAGTTTTGTGCGCCAAACCCAAAAGATAATCAGTTTATCATCATAAATGGGGGAAGAAACCAGAAAATATTCACATTTAAGAGGCTGGAATCAATAAATTTGGACTTTATTCTCTAAAATATGACGTAAACAAATACGATAAAATAATTTTTAACATAACAGCAGCAGAGTAAATTTGTATTTAAGCAAAAATTGCATGTAATTCGGGACTTTCTGCTAGACCATCAGTAAGTTTCAGGTTATGGGTGAGCAGCTGATGAAGCAAGAATGAGTAATTAATTCTGTTGTATAAAAAATAAATATTTGTGAAATTAAAATAAATTTCTGAAAGAACTTTATGTCAAAAAATATGTTTCTTGATTTTTTAAAAATTTTTAAGTCACTGGTTGTAAATGTCATCTTACATTTAATTTTTTTTGTATTTTTAGGGTCTGAGGACCAACAGTGCGTAGAACCATGTTGGTATTCTAAAGGTGAATGTAATTTTTTTTTTGTCTATCTTAAATCGCAATTTTGAGCCCCTGAATGTACTCAAAAACACCTATAGCTTGGCACGCACAACAAACCTGGTGAAAAATCTAATATTTTGGGGAAATTACACAAGTAAGAAAATGGCTCAATAGTACCACCTTGAAAATTTAAAACAAGTGTTTTGATACTGTTACTTTAACGTAGAGCTACAAAGTTCAGTACACAAATGTATCACGACAAGACGCACAAAAAAGCTCCAATGTACCAATACCCAAGATGCGACAGGAAGTCTGCCATTTTGAATTTCCTGTCAGATTTTTTGCCCATTTTTCCAGAAACTCCACATTTTCAAGAACGAACTCGTCCCAGGAGATAACTCCCACAGATCTCAGATTTGGCTAGCATGTATGCTACAGGCAGTTCTGACCAAAAGCTATTAAAATGTTCCACAGAAGTATGATGGCGTGCTCGTGGCGGCCTGCGGCTTTTTGGCATTTCGCCATGAAAAAACCAGGAAGTGCTGTGTAACTGGCCTGTACATGCTCTAAATGGCCTGAAACTTCACTGGTGTGATCAGAGTCCAGGCCTCATAGCAGCCATTTGACCACAGAAGTCCAGGACTGATGACCAGCGAGAAGCGAGGACCCGTCCAACGCCGCTTGCAGCTTTAATTTTGTTGGCATTATCGCGTATTTCAAATATAATTCTACAAATTACAGAATATTTGACCAGTATAACACAAATGAAGTCTTTCCTCTTCCACCAGGGAGGTGACATGCTCTTTTTAAACCATTTCCAAAATGCATGTGTGACAGTTTGGAGCTGAAAAACTGTTGGAGCAGGATGTTGTGCGGCGCTGTGAGGAGGCAGCTGAGTTGCAGAAGCGTCATCTGTGTTTTTTCAGTACTGAAGAATAAGAAGGAAGAGGAGGAAGACTTCAAAGCGGCTCCTCCGTACCACCAGAGTATTCCGTGGATAATAGACTTAAGGGGAAGATTTATCAAAACAGCACACTTGAGGACTCTAATGTGAATGTGAGTGAGAGGGAGACTTTCTCTGCGTGTGTTTGTGTTGTTTTTTTTATTTATTATTTTGTGCATGCATGTGTGTGTGTGTGTGTGTGTGTGTTGGCTTTCTAGGTGCGATTAAGACCGAAGGCAGGTTCACGGGTGCCATCTTTAGTTGTGATTTTCTGAAGTGAATATGCTAACGAGCGGCCTGCCTGCCCACGCAAACACACACAGCATCTTTTCCCCTCCGCGAGACGTCCACCTACAAACAAGACTCGCAGGGCTGCAGGGAACAGCTCATTTATGCAAACCTCTCCTGTTGATCTCTGCCAACTTTGATACCCGCTGAATAATTTCCATCAGTCATCATCCAATTCAGGGCCGCGATCAGTCACAGCGGAGCGGATTGGAAAAGGCATTAATCGCGCGCCGTCATCGGGCTGCAAACACTCCAAGTGACTCGATGATGAAGCGCCGGCTGAGAATAATGACCGAATACGTATCAATATTAAGCAGGAGGTCTGTTCCTGTTACAGCCTCACAGCACAGTCATTAATTGTGCAGCGTTCATGAAAAATATGCAAATATACTGTTGACATTCTCATATGGAAATGATGACATTTTTGTGGCAACGAAGGAAATGGTGCACTTTGAAACTTACGCCCTTAGAAATATATTTACAGCATCAAACTTGACTTTCTATTTAATAAAAAAAGAAACATTTGGGTCTTTACATGTCAAAAATTATCAATTTCTTCCAAAAAAAAATGCCTTTCAATTATAGGTTTTTCATCTTTTCTTGAAAAATTCTATGAGATATCTCTTAAACTGTAAAATTATGGAACTAATACGTCATTGTTAGTCAAGAATTTGAATCTAATAGGTTCTACTGGGTCAAAAATACACATACAGCAACTTAAATGATCAGTTTTGATTATGTAGAAAATTGTGTTACTCAGTTTTTCTTAGTGGCCTCTTAACTTCTCATGAGTGATTACAATTGACTACAGCTGGTGACTCCTCTGAGCCAATTTAATAGGGCCCATTTGATCCGTTCATTAGTTTAAGTCACAAACTCTACAGTGGGAAAGTCTGAGGAGCTCAGCAAAGATCTGAAAAAGGAAACCATTGACATAGCCCCTTGACGCCTGAATTTATTTACAATTATATAAAAACAATAATTTTGTGTTTTTTTATTTCAAGTTGATGTTAAATTAAGGGGAGTCTGTTAATTTGTCTATAGCACATATAGTACATATAAAGGTGTAATGCAACAGACATTAATTGTATTTTTTTAAATTGATCCCGCAAATGCCGTTCAAACTGGTCCTAAGAGAAACCAGTGCTTGCAAAAGGTTCCAAGGTATGTACTGAATATGCATGAACCAGCATTGGGGGAATACATACGCCATCTCGGCTGCAGTGGTACGTTGCAAATTTGAGACAACCGGCGTTAAGGGGTTAAACAAGTCAGGAAAGACACTTGCAGCTACAGATCCCAAAATCATCTGTTTGTAATTATAAAGTTCATGGTCCAGTTGTTTCCCTGCCACGATCAGGAAGTAAACACAAACTATCACTTGCTGCTGAGAGACAACTGGTCAGGATGGTCAAGAGTCAACCAAGAAGCACAATAAAAGCAGCTCTGCAATGAATTAGAAGCTGCTGGAACACAGCTGTCAGCGTCCACAGGGTTGGACGTCAACATGAGCTGAGAGGCTCCATGAAGAAGGAAGTTCTTCCTCTAGAAGCCTTAAAGCTCCACTGATCATAAGGACAAAGAAAAGGCCTTCTGGAGGAAAGTTCTGAGGTCAGATGGAACAAAAACTGAGCAGAAACATGTCTGGAGGAGAGAAGGTGAGGCCTTTAACCCAAAGAACACCAGACCTACCATCAAAGCATGGAGGTGGCAGCATCATGCTCTGGGTGCTTCACACAAAGTAAATGGAATCATGAAGGAGGAGGAGGATTACCTCCACATACTTCAGGACAACCTAAAATCATCAGCCAGAAGGTTGGACCTTGGATGTAGTTGGCTGTTTTAACAGGACAATGAGCCCAAACACACAATAGACTCGTCTCCTCAAAGTCCTGATTACGAACATGTGGACTGTGATGAGGAAACTCATCTGTGTCAGAAAGACAACCAATTAAGTGTTTGTATTTTACCATTCTGGTCTATTTATAAGACTTCTCACAGCATCCAGCTCTTCACTCTAATCTGCTCTCTGCACATAATAAAGAGCATATTTCAGGCGTTTTATTATTTAAATGTATTTGTGTTTGAAGCCAGACAAACACTCTCAGACACAAGCCGGCTGCTGATCTGAGCCCACACTGTGACAAACTGTTGGCTCGGTGCTGAGTATTGATTGCAGGTTGTGTAGCTGGCGGCCAGGTGATGATGACAGGTGAGGTCAGGAGGACCTTGATGTGGTCCAGAGATGAAACCAGCCGCCGAGGCAGAGAAAGACTGATGGTACAAGTTCATGGAGAGAGAAGCCAAAGAACTCTGCAGCAGCACAGTAGAGAGTCGGTCTGAACTTGGATTTACACAACTTTTTGCTCCTAGTTTGACAAAAGAAGACATTTGAACTATGCTCCGTAGTTTTCTGCAGCTTTCAGTCACATGCACTGCAAAAAAAAGATTGTTTTCTTAAACTACTTACTGTTTACAGATTTTTCCTGTTTGGTTAAATCACAGATAATAACTAGTTAACTCTAAAGAAACAGTCCAGAACTGTTAATAATGTCCACATCAAAAATCTGTATTTTTACAAATTGTAATTTGTCCTTTTACAACGTGTGACCATAAAATAACACTTTTTTTTCTGTATTTAAATCAGACTATTTTACAGATATTTACCATTATTTAAAAACAAATATTACGCATCTTAAGAACTGTAATATTGCAAATATTTTTAACTGTTAATTTACAGATTTTTCCTAGTTTGTTAAATTAAAGATAATATCAAGTAAAATAAATCACTGAAAAAATTATTGACATGCTCCACCAAAAAATATCATATATAATAATGTAATTATTTTAATAATTTAATTAAAAATAATTATTGATATTTTATATACTTTTGTTTTTATATAATTAATATTTAAATTATAATTATTTTAATTATTTACATATAATGTTGACATCAAAATCTATATTTTTATAAATGGTATTTCGCTTTTTTAAAAATGTTTGACAATAAAACACAGCATTTTTACTGTGATTAAATCAGCAGGAAATACTACTATTTTACACATATTTACCATTATTTGAACACCACTATACATATTAAGGAGTGTGTTGTGTCCTTTCAAACGAAGCAGCAGGACTCCATGACGTTTTAATCAGCAGGTTCTCCTCAGATCTGAGTTTTCCTTCAGTGGCTGTTCAGAATCAAGACGACATCAAAGACCTGCTGATCAACACTTCAGAGCAAACAGGACTCTGCTGCTGCAACGTCCACCTGAAAAAACCTCCCACGAAACAGGAACTCATTTAGGAGAAAACAGAAGCTATTATTAGTTTCTCTGTTGATTGTTACTGATTGTATCTATTTAAAAATCTATTTACAGCATTAAACTTGAATCCAACAGTTTCTTCTGTCAAATAAAGAAGAAATATTTGAGAAATTAGGATCAGTTTGGATGTTAACAATAATTTTATGTCAAAAATATCAATTTTCTTTTTTTTTTTTTTAATGGTTTTAACATTATTTAATGTTATTACTCAAGATATGTCTCACTATGTATAAATATGGAACCAATACTACTTCTTACTTTAATTGTACCTAATTTAAGAAATGTATTTACAGAATTAAACTTGAACATACCAGCTTCTTCAATCATATATACATCTAAAAAAAAGTGAAATTATGATGAATTTGGGGAAAAAATAAACTCAGATTTTTTAATATTATATTTTTTTTACAAGAAATATTTATTTTCCTGTTGAAAAAAATATAAAATAATATTTCTGAAAAACATTATTTTTGAAAGAATATATCACAATAATATTTTTATTAAATATATTCTTTCAAAAAAAAATCTTATATTTATGTCATATATAATATAAAATAAAAAATAGTATATTTATATCATATATAAAATAATATCGTTAGATTATATGGTTTTAGAAGCAATTTGTAAAATTATGGAACCAATATTTCTTTTAAGGTTCAAAAATAAATATTTAATATATTTTTAAAAAATAACATTATTACATTTGTATTAAAGATATTATTATATATTAAACAATATTTTGTATTGTGTAATATGATTTTACAAGATATCTCTTATTTGTAAAATTATAAAAGTAATATTTCTTTTTCTGTTAATTTGCAGTTAATTGTTTGTAATTTAAGAAATATATTCACAGCATCAAACTTGAATTTAACAGTTTCTTCTATTAAATAAAAACAAAACATTTGTGAAATTACAACAAATTTAACCCTAACTCAACACCTTTTAAGTCTTTTTGAAATCAATTTTCTTGAAACAGAAAAATGTATAAAATTAGAGCTTTCTCACAGAATAAAACAAATTATATCTGTGATTTATTACGTACACAAATACACATCCAGGAAAGGACTCAGGAGAGAATAAAATCGAGATAAATTGCTGTTTAAAATAAGAAATAAATAAGGACAAACGGGCCAAAAGGTCACTGAGAGGGAGAAGGAGAGGATGAGGGAGACAAAGAAGCTGAAGGAGAGAAAAGGTGAGAAGAGGAATGATGGCGAGGCTTAATTACAGTCCGTCCCTGTTCTCAGGTCAGTTCATGATTCACAGCCACTGGACAAGCAGCCCAGAGTGTGTGTTGAGTGTGTGTGATGAGACCGTGTGTGTGTTGTCGTGGGCAACCAGCCACCAGCTGCACAGAGAGTCATAACCTTCTCACTGCTGGGAGGGTCAGAGATATGAACTCCAACCACTGTAAATAATATTGTCATTGTGAGGAAACAGAGGGAGAGAAAATAAAAGTCAAGTGACAGAAAGGGCAGAAAGTTACAGGTGAAGAGTAAACAGAGCCTTCGAAACAGACCGAGGACAGGATTTCAGCGGGTACGGCTTTCAGTAAACTTCTTCACTCTGACCTCGAGAGCAACTTTGCATTTGTTTGCATGCACTTAAGTAACGTTATTGACAATTTAAAGCAGCCATTTTCAGGAAAAGGTTTGTTTTCTTGCCGTGCAAACACTCAGGGCTTCCAAATTGTCCATTCACACACCTGATTCGGATGTTTTAGCCGTTTCCTTACATATAATAATAATAATAATACATTGGTTTTATACAGCGCTTTTCCAGGCACTCAAACGCTTTACATTGCATTATTCATTCACTCCATACTCCATGCTGGTAAGCTACGTATGTAGCCACAGCTGCCCTGGGGTAGACTGACGGATATATGGACCAGTAGGGACCTTCTCCATATTCTTACGGGCCCTGTAGGCATTTTATTATCAATTCTGATCACTGATGAACAGAAAGCAACACTGGTAGAGTCGACAACCTCCTGGGAAACATACAAAAGAGCTTTTTAATGTGTATACCAGGGGTGAGACAAAATATCGATACAGCAATATATCATCTTCCCTCTTCGTGCGTTGTGAGTATCGATAAGCTGGAGCCAAATATCGATGCTTTAATTAATATAAGACGCTCTAATGAGGCGCTCTAACCCCTGCCAGCTGCCGTTTCCCCAGCGTCACTACTATATGACTCCACATGGTGGCGTTTATCACAGGAACGAGGGAGACTGGAGCGGAAATGAATCGGCCCAAGAAGAGTTTGTACAGGTGTAATGGAGGACAGCAACGCTACCGTAAGAGACGCCCCATCCACGTTTAAGTCCAAAGTGTGGACCCATGTCGGCTTTCGCAACACTGAGGAAACAAGGAAGCTGGACAAAGACTATGCCATATGCAAGAACTGCCTCGCCAAAGTAAAGCACACAGGAGACACCAGCAACATGCAAACCCACCTGCAACGCCACCATCCTGAACTCCTGACCCAGAAAGCGGCTGATGCAGCTAACGTTTAACACAATGTTTAAAGCAAAGATGGCCGCCAGCATTACAACGTCCATCACTGGGTTCATTTGAAGGACCTCCACCCGTACAGTGTGGTGGAAAATGAAGGGTTTGGAAAAATGCTACACACTGGAACCAAAGTATGAATATATCCAAGTTGTAGATATGGTGATGTATCGTTATGTGATTGTCTTGCAATACAGCGATTATCGCAGTATCACTGTATCATGAGCCATGTATCGTGTATTGTATCGTATCGTATCGTATCGTACCGTATTGTGAGGTACCCTGTGATCCCCACCCCTAGTGTAAACGCAGCGGTGAGGCAGGTTGGATTTTAATCTAGGCCGTGCTCCTTTTTTCTGAGCTTTACCAAACGGTTTTGCTGCACAGACCTAAACAATCACAGACTGAAAACAGAAGGCAATGCAGAGCGAAAAACAGCAAGTGCCAGGAGGGACCTGGGTGAAAAAATAAAACTATAAATATGACCAGAGACAAGACCAGACCCCGAGTCCCCTGGGTGAAACACCTACACCTGTTCTATTTAGTAAGTGCAAAGTCACACCTCCACTGGTGCATCATTAAAAGGAGCCTTAGTCTTGCACATCTGCACAGTGCTGCACTGAAAAAGAGAATTACCGGACCAACTTGAATGAATTGTTTCATCTGGTAACATGCAACTGAGTCAGGTTTATCCAAATTCCCTAAGCAAGTCATATTAATGCCACTGGTTTAAGTCAGAAGCACTAAATCATTTGATTTCTCTTAAATGAGCATTACTTATGCATATTTGCACTGCTTTATACTTTACACACACTGTAGATGCTGCTGTTTATAGGTGTCTATGTTACATTTATACTGCTCTTATTTTTATTCTATTACTTTTAGTACTTTTGTTCTGGTTACTGTACACAGACAGATTCAGAAAGATCCACTGGAGTCTAATTCCTCGTTTGCGTGTACAAACTTGGCCAATAAAGTTGACTCTGATTCTGACTGCTGCAACTTAATTTCAAGGAAAATCAGCTTGAAGTTTCCAGTTCTTCCAGCCTAAGTATTTGCTTCATCCAAAACAAAGCATAAAACTTGATTTTGCCACGTTTTAAGTTCAAACTGGTCCAACAATTCTGCCGTTCTTTCCTTGTTTTGATGCTATGATCCTACAAATAACATAATAACTGAGTCGCAGCAGAAAAAACTGAAGAAATGCACGATGCTAAAGGAGTAGTGAACCTGATTTTTGTACTTTTATCGCATTTAAAACACCAGTTTAAAGGGACAAAGTGGAGTAGAGTCGACCAACATCACCAAAAAGTACTTCAACTGCAGCCCAGACACACTTTTCACACTGACACATCATCATTGGAGAATAGTCTGGCTGTACTTTAACATTATTCTGCTATGGGAGGGGTAAAAAAACGCTCTCGTGTTTTTGTATTTGTTTAAATTTATCACAATAATCTTGGGGAAAGCCGAGCCCGGGATGCAGGGATGGTGCCCCTCTGCAAAACAGTGATAAAGGAATAGTTTAGGTGGAGCATTTTCACGCAGGGAGACGAACACTGACATTCAAATGGCAAATTTACGAAGACAACAAGCAGATTTGTGTTACTGCATGATCCAAATCTTCATCAAAACCTTCAATTTCCAACGTGTAGGCGGCTGTTTCCTGCAGTGGAAGGGATTTTGAAAATGGCATCATGCAGTTAGTAGAGAGGGAGGATAAAACCGCCTGAAATCCACGGCAGAAGCTGGAGGAGGTCTGCTCTGGCTCACATGAATGGGGATGATCCACAATGCCGCCCGTTTAACTGGCTGATAACATCCGAAGCAGGTGTTCAACATGACTGCAGACGTGACCCTCGTGTGCTGTTCAAAGTCACAAACTGTCCTCTACCCGTCTGAATGAGTCAGTTTCCACCGCCGAACATCTGACTGTGTTACTGTGAGAAAACACTGAGCCTCGTCTGCAGCCGGCAAGCAGGAAAAAAAAACACCCCACCAAAAACAAACAAGTTCTGCTCGCAGAAATAAGGCCGGGGAGAAATGCGATTACTGCGCCGCTGCATGTAAATGCAAATTTACAGTAAAGGTTATTACACCGCATGGAAACGCATTCTTCAATTATCCGGGGTTTCTTGACTTCATATCCACACAGTGTTTTCTCTTCCGCCACGCTTTTCCATATCAGGGTTGTAATTTCAGTGCCGCCTCGCTGCTCATGCAAACAGTTCCTGCTGCTGCCGCTTCACATTATAAGGTCTCCACAGGTAACAGCGTGCACGGCTTGTAACCGAGTTTAGCAGCAGATTGTTGACTTTTCTGTTTGACGTCGGCAGTTTATGCCACCGTGAGATGCAAAGCTGCACGAAACAAAGACTTATCCATAACATCAAGATGAACAGCTGTTTCTTAGAGACCCTCCTCTGGTATACATGAAGATTTTCCCCTGTTAGCGTCCTCATAGCATGTTTTTTATATGCTAGAACACAACTTATGTGCAAAACAACCAATGAACGCCATGGATGATCGTTTCCACATCGAAGCTGCTGTGTAAGTGACCTAAAAACTCAACACAAACAGTGATAGTATGTCCAGCATAGACACTGAAAACACACATGGATCAGTCAGTTAAAAGTCAGACAGTACTGTTGAGTTGGCCTTAACTCCGCCACCAAAGTCACCTACCTGCCTGAATGACTACAGACCAGTGGCACTCACTCCAATCATTATGAAGTGTTTTGAGAGAGTGGTACTGGCCCACATTCAGAGCAGCATACCGGACACACTTGACCCCCTGCAGTATGCCTACAGGCCCAACAGGTCCACCTCAGACGCCATCTCAGCTGTCCTCCACTACTCCTTGTCCCACCTGGAAAACAAAGACTCCTACATCAGGATGCTCTTTGTGGACTACAGCTCCGCCTTCAACACGGTTGTCCCCCACAAACTCACCCACAAACTGTCAACACTTGGTCTCCACCCCACCCTCTGTGACTGGCTCCTAGACTTCCTGACTGGCAGGCCCCAGTCTGTCAGGATTGGAAATAGGACATCGGCCAGCATTATCACAAATATTGGAACTCCACAGGGATGTGTCCTCAGCCCCATCCTCTACACCCTGTTCACATATGACTGTGTCGCCTCCCACAAAGACAACATCATCCTGAAGTTCGCTGACGACACTGCAGTGATAGGACGCATCACTGCAGGGGACGAAGCGGCCTACAGGATGGAGGTGGCCGGTCTGGTGTCATGGTGCGAGGACAACAACCTCACCCTCAACACAGAAAAGACGAAGGAGATGATAGTGGACATGAGGAAGGAGAGGAGACCTCATCAGCCACTATTTATCCGGGAGCTTGAAGTGGAGCGGGTGAGCAGCTTCAAATACCTTGGGGTCCACATCACTGAGGACTTCTCATGGACTTCCAACACCACACAGTTGGTCAGGAAAGCTCAACAACGGCTGTATTTCCTGAGGAGGCTGAGGAAGTTTGGCATGTCAGCCAGGATCCTCAGCAACTTCTACAGCTGCGTTGTAGAGAGCATCCTGACCAGCTGCATCACCGTGTGGTACGGCAGCACTACTGCTCTGGACCGCAAACGCCTGCAGAGAGTGGTCAGGACTGCTGAGAGGATCACCAGGACTCCACTGCCCTCTCTGCACAGCGTCTACCACCGCAGAGTCCACAGGAGAGCTGCCAGCATCACTAAGGACACCACCCACCCACAACACGGACTGTTCACACTCCTGCCCTCAGGACGGAGGTACAGGAGTGTGAAATGCAGGACGACCCGCTTAAGAAACTCTTTTTATCCCACTGCCATCAGAATCCTCAACAACTGACCGGATTCTACTAAAGACACTTTAAAAATCCATACACTTGAACTGCAATTATCTTCTGTTTACATTTTCTTGCACTACTTTGCACTAAAATACACTTTACGTTGTTCATATTTACATTGTTTTTTCTAAATACACTTTACTGTTCATATGTACATTGTTTTTTTCTTATTTCTATTTTATTCTATTTTATTTGTATATACTATTTTTATACTTGTTGCTGGTTATCTGAGTGGACAGCAAAGTAAGAATTTCATTGTGCAGGGAAACGTGTTTCTTACTGTGCACTTGACAATAAAACTTTGAATCTTGAAAACAACTCCTGAATACAGGTTGATTATTGTGGTCGATATAACATCCAATCATCTGTATTTTTATCAACCAGTTATTGTTAAATTAAATACTTCAGGTCTGATCGGCCTCCTCTCTCTGTCTGTCGTCACTCTGCTCTCAGAAATTTCTCTCAAGCAGCAAAAACTGAACAAGAAACACGAACCAGGAAGTTAGCTCCTCTCACAGCAGCTAGGGCTACGCTAATGGCTAGCGGCTAAGTTAGAAGGCCGCTAAATAGAGGCGTGGACTTCATCAACCTGCAGATTCTAAAGGTTGGAGCAACAAATAACCCATTTCAATGCAGCATACGGGTGTTTTTATTGAAAAAAATTATCTATAAATGTACACAGACATGAGTTTTTCGGGGTTTAATCAGTGACCAGAAGAGGAACTGGAGGGAAACATGAATAAATGTGGGCACTAATGTATTTCTGATGCTGGTTGCTGCAAATTTCTATGGTTTCATACAAAACAAACCCAAGAAACTGGTCCTGAGTAGAGCTTTTTGTATAATTATCTTCCTTAGAATCAGTTTCTGGCTCATGTATGACTGATTTACCTCTTACAACTTGCCAGTGTGCAGTGTAGACTTGTTTTACAGTGTTTTAACAGAGCTGGCGAGCTGGTGTGCTCGAGCTGCAGCCACATGGAGAAAGCAGGGACTTCATAAATTTGCAAATTCTAAATGAGGCAATTGTTAGTGCTACAAATCCGTAATTTTTAAGGCAAGAATGGACTATTTTAATTGAAAAAAAACACCCAAAAATGTACACAGACATGAATTTTTAGGGGTTTAATCAGTGACCAGAAGAAGAACTGGAGGGACACATGAATTAATGTGGACCCTAATGTATTTCTGATGCTGGTTGCTGCATATTTCTATGGTTTCATACAAAACAAACCCAAGAAACTGGTCCTGAGTGGAGCTTTTTGTATAATTATCTTCCTTAGAATTAGTTTCAGGCTCATATATGACTGTTATACTTCCTACAACTTGTTATTGAGTAGTTGTGCAGTGTTTTGCCAGGACTGGCGAGCTGGTGTGCTTGAACTGCAGTGAATGCTGTAAAGGGTGGAGAGTAAATAGGGGCGCGAACTTCATAAATCTGCAAATTCTAAATGAAGCAATGGTTAGAGCAACAAATAAACCATTTTAAGACAATAAAATTAAAAATAACATCTATAAATGTACACAGACATGAGTTTATAGGGGTTTAATCAATGACCAGAAGAGGAACTGGAGGGAAACATGAATAAATGTGGACCCTAAAGTATTTCTGATGCTGGTTGCTGCATATTTCTATGGTTTCATACAAAACAAACCCAAGAAACTGGTCCTGAGTGGAGCTTTTTGTATAATTATCTTGCTTACATTCAGTTTCCGACTCACATATGACTGATTTACCTCTTTCAACTTGTTATTGAGTAGTTTCGCAGCATTTTAACAGAGTTGGTGAGCTGGTGTGCTCAAGCTGCAGGGAGCGGTTGAAAGTTTGGGGTGGAAATAGAGACGTGGACTTCACAAATCTGTATATTCTGAATGAGGCAATGGTTAGAGCAACAAATAAACCATTTAAAGGCAAGAAAATTGAGGAAAACATCTATAAATGCACACAGAGGTGAGTTATCAGGGGTTTAATCAGTGACCAGAAGAGGAACCGTTATTATAAAACCACTTGAGGTATTATTTGATCAGCGACGCTCAAGGTGCAGCAACCAAACGTACAAAAGAACAGCAACTGAAGTGGATCAGATTCAAATCCGAACCTTTAACCCCCCCTCATCTTCCCTCATCCTCCTTAAAGCCGCCTGAGGAAGAGCTCGTCTGCAAATTTACACTTCTAACGCGAGGCCAGGAGAAGGAGTCGCTTCCCTCTCTTCTTTTTTCCAGTTTCTGCAGTTCAACATCGACGCCGCTGCAAATTAGCAGAGAGGCACGTCGAGGGGAGAAGGGCTGATAGGAAGACGGCGCTAGCGTCTTGGGAGAGGTCGGGAATTTGCCGCATGTGAAGAGAGAAGATAACGTGCATCAGGGTATGAGAGGGGAAGATTAACTGTAACGTCTGGGAGGGAAAGATGGAGCGACACGTACTGCGATATACGGCTGGAAAGACGAGGAGAAAGAGCTTTTACTACCTCGGGGGGCAGCGATAGGAGGACGAATAAACCGTGCACGGCCTCAGATTTGGTGAAAGCTGTGACAGAAAGATGGGAAAAGAATGAATGAAAGGTGCATTCTGTGAGCCGGAGCTTCGTATGTACAGCTGGAGCTTTAAACTCACAGATGAGTAGATGGTAGAAGATGCAACGCGGCTTTTAGAAGGCAGGAGTCTGAGGAGTCACGCGGATTATACTTCCAGAGCTGCGGCCGTGTTTACCTCTGCCTTTAATCCTCATCATGAAACACGCAGCAGCCGAGCAGCTCCAGAGTTTCCCTGCCTCCTTCCATCAGCCGTCCTTTACGTGACTCATCCTCAAGTCTGCAAGCTCAGTCATGAAACAACAGCATGGGGCTCCATATTAAACAAACTGCTGGTCATCGGCAGACAAACATCCAAACCGTAACTGTGAATGTGAACAAGTGGGGTTGGCTTTCCCCTTCTGAAGCTCCTGATGCTGGAGCCAAACTGGTATTTGTGGTTTTGGTTAGGCGATCATAAAGTCACACATTTTTGTCATAACTTTGCCCAAAAGACAAACGCTAATAGTTGGAGAAATGACGTATTTTTTCAAGGCCGGTACACACTACAGGATAATCGGGCTGATTTTTGTCCCGATCTCCTCCTTACGATCAAAGCCAGCAAAGGCCCGATTGTCTGATGTTTGCAAACGACATGGTGTCTGATGTTCCTGTGGTGTGTTAAGAGTGATTTTGTCCGTTCCGATCCGCTCAGAAGGAGAGATCGTAGATAATGAACATGTTTAATATTTGCGACCAGAAATCCTGTAGTGTGTGGGGCACAGTGTGTGATGTCACGTGTACCGGATTTAAGCCAATCAAAATGCAAACTGACTCAGCTGACTGAAGGAAGAGGAAGTAAAAACAAACAAGTAGAGTTACCGTCGCTAAAGCTTTTAATCAGATTAATCATGATGATGGATTAATCCGCACTAACGTGTTCATTTTAACAACCCTAAAGAATCTCTGCCCCTCGGCTCAGAGATCTGGATGGTCTGATGAAAAAACAGCTTCAAATCTAGTAACGCGCTGCATTTTTGGCAGCAACAGTAACGCCGTTATAATAATGGGAAGAGTAATCAATTAGCTCGTTACTGAAAAAAAGGAACGCCGTTAGTAACGTCGTTATTTATAGCGCCGTTATTCCCATCATGTTTGTTTACACTGAAGTCACGTTTGACTATGTGAGATTTGGAATACTGAGCGTGAAGAATCTGATAGTCTGCTGAAGAATCGGTTTAGAATCTTATAGTGTGGTGAGCTCCGTAGTGAACACCACACTATAAGATCAGAGGAAAGAGATCTTGTGCGATCTGTCTTTTGTTATGTTCAAGTGTGTCGTCTCTAAATCTGTGAAGGTTTGAAGAATCCTGTAGTGTGTGCCAGCCTTCAGACTGCACAAGCAAGATTGCACCTCTTTCACTTTACCATCACTGCATTTGTGTATCAACTAACACTTTGTGCGTTCTTTCTTGTTACTGTGATTAGCAAGCCTCTTTTTTTGAAACTGCAAATGTGTCTGCATCATCATTTCAACCTCCTGAACTCCAAAATCCACTGGTGGATTTGAAACTCGCCAATCTCACGTGAACATGTGTGCAGACGTGACAATAAAGAACCTTGAATCCTTGAATCCTTGAAAGTCATGCTGTCATTTTTTTTTTTTTAAAAATGCCTTGGAAACTGTAAAAACAAAGCGAATCGTCGCATTTTGAACTTTCCAACGGCCTCCAGCTCCCATGTGGGACGTGGTTACCCAAATCTCAACTTAAAATCATGATATTTCATCATAATTTAAAAATTCACCAAAAGTAAACAGTTCCCTCTAACCACATTATGAAAAATACACAAAAATCTACATTTTTCTGTGAAACTGAGAAGTCATCTAAGATTCAGCTGTGACCAACAGTAAAGTGACAACAATTCAGAGAGCTTCTCGGGCTGAACTGCAGGCAGTGTTGACACAGGGCAGAGAGGAGACAAGTATGGAAACTAATTAAAAATGTAAGGAAGCAGTAAATTATTTACAAGATGTAGAGTCACTAGGTTTTTTCACAGTTTTGGTGACACCTGTGGGCTCTTGGAAAGATGTTATTGAATGCAATTTTTGTAAAAATAGATAAACAGATTCGACTTTCTTTTTTTTTTTTTCATTTATGGCAATAAAGCTACGTCATATTGCACAGAGGACATTTCTGAGTTCTTTCTTCTTCTAGTCATGGTTTATCTGTTTCCATGGAGGTGCAGGGCTTTATACTGCAGTGAAAAATGAACCACAGTGAGTAAAAATGTGACACGAGGGAAATAATCTCAGATACAAGTTGGAGTTCAGAAGTTTAAAATGATGCATGTTTCCATTTTTTTCCCCCAAAAATGCTTCATTTCATTGCAACAAGTGTTTTTCTTCTACGCAATTGTTGTGTCATGCTTTCAGTCCTTTTTTGATCCAGTCATTGGTCAACTGCACTCATGTAGAAAATGCCGGCTTGGGAGGACTCTGTTCAGTGTTCAGTGTTCAGGGTTTTGAGAGCATAGCAGTGCTGTGAATTCTGCAGAGTTTCGATGGCCGACCACAGCAGCAGCACAGCAAAGTGCACAAACACCTGGAGAAAAAACACACAGGTGCCATTCTGGAAGACGCAACAGCAGAAAAACTGCAAGTCGGAGGAGCTTTTTAAAGAGCCGCTGCTGTGAAAATCAAGTTGGTTTTAACCTGAGATAACATATGGTGTGAATATTTATTAGCTGAAAATAAAAAAATAAAAAAATCACAGCTCGTGGGCGCTCTGGGTCACGGTTGCAAAACATAATAGAAGTTGTCAAACTCTGCAGGAAAGTACAAAAAAGTCTCTTTAAATATGTTGGAAAGTCCTTATATCAGCCCAGCGTGCAAACTGAGACTATCTGAGACCCCAAGCTCCTCAGAAGCTTTATGACTTGTTTCTTTCCATTATAAACCTCACACATCAGCGTGGTCACCAGCTAACGCCTTGAGATATGATTTCCTATTATTTAAAATATGAATTTTAATCAACCAATCTCACAGTTGCTCTTTCAATTAGATCTTTATTCAGCTAAATTTCTGGTTTTTTCAACGAATGCAGTCGAGTAAATTCGACAAACTCAATTCGAGAGTATCCTGAATTAACTTCTAAGCAATTTAATGTGCATTTCTTTCAACAACTACTTGCAAAAACAATGAAATAGGAGGTAAAAATCAAGCAAAGGAGCTAAAATTAACCAAACTAGAGAAGCTCAGATATCTTCTGCAGAATAAATGTGATTTTTTTCCTCCAGAAGCACCGAAGCTCTGCAGTAATTCTCCAACTTAAACTGAGTTTCAGCATCTCCACCCCCCATCGCTCTGAGCTGCAACCACCTACAGCTGGTAAGTGTCTCCCAAAAAAAGCTCTGGGAAATAAAAAAGAAAATGCTCGCCTCCTTGTTAACAGCTGTGTGTCTGTGAACTTTAAACCAGGTGCTGAGTGGATTTCACAGGTCCTGCACCACCAGTACACTCTCCCAGTGTAAGGATGCTTCGTAATCACTGCGGCTACACCTGTTTTCAACAAAATGTCCTGAAATAAACACATTATGTCACTATATCGGACACAAAACACGCATTTGTGCAACGTCTGTTTTTCAGGACACTTAACAAATGAATCCCGACGCAGACTTTGTATTCAGAAAAGAAACTGTCCCAGTGGTGATCACTGTACACAACGCTGGCCCTCCTGTTGAAGTGAAAACACCGTGTGCGATGCTTCTACAGGGTCTAAATGAAAAGCCTTTTTTCCTGCCAGTGTCACACCATTACTCTTTCTGGCAGCTGTTGAAAAGAGAACCTTGTGCGATTCATTGTGTGTTTTAGTGTTTATGATAAGAGCAGTATGTAGAATATATGAGTTCACAAGGTGTGTGTCAGACTGTGTGTTACTATGACAGTGTGTGTGTGTGTGTGTGTGTGTGAGCCCCGTTGGCAGCATTTCTCTTGTCTGGCCTTTTGTGTTGACATACCTGTGTGTGCACACATCACAGATTCAGGTGTGTTTGCTCGCTGGAATGAACTTTACACAGTCGCATCCATGTTCAAATATGATCGTTTGTCACCAAACATGTGTAGCATGAACGAACCGGTGAAGTATTTCAGCTTTTAAACCTAACTGCAAGGTTGCTGCAACTGCAACTAGCTTTTAAATAAACCTGAACACCGTGTACTGTGGTGTTTGGTGCTAGGATTAACAGTTAATCAATTATTTAACCGATTAAAAATATAGTAACTGATAAAACAGAAGATGAACGACATGCATGCCAGAAAATGTATAGTAGATTAGCTGTAGTACCTGGTTGCACCACCAGGTGGAGCCTCTTACTGTTTAACACTGTAGCAAAAAGAGGAAGTGCTCACTCGGACTAGCAGTTGGCAAGCAGAGAGCATTGTGGGACTTCGGCTCATAAAGGGCCACCATGACAAAGTGTTCTGTGAAGACTAATGACTACACTCATCCAAACTCATCATAAACAATGTCTGCAACTTGAAAGGTTTATCTAAATCAATAAACCTGACATTTTTTTTAGCTTGCATCGTGCATATAACCTCAGTTTGTGTGCATATGTTGTCTTGTTTTTTTAAGTAATCAGCTACACATGCTGCATCTTACACATGGCAACCATGACCAAGTCTTCTGCAACGACTAATGACTACACTCATCCAAACTAATCAAAAACAATGCCTGCAACTTGAAAGGTTTATCTAAATCAATCAAGCACTTTTTTACTTGCAGTGTGCAAATAATACCATTTTGTGGGATTTTTTAAATGGTTTATGCATCCTATAAATGTCCACCACAACAAAATCTTTTGTGACGGTTAGGCACTAGACTGATCCGAACTAATCAAAAACAATGTCTGCAACTTGAAAAGTGATCCAAATCAGTAAATGTGATTTTCTTTTAGCTTGCATCTTACATTTAACTTCATTTTGTTTTTTGTTTTTTTTAAATCATCAGCTGTAGAAGCTGCATCTTATAAATGGCCACCATGACAAAGTCCTCTGTGACAGTTAATGGTTAACCTTCAAAAACCACGTTTAGGCTCAGTGACAAAACAAATTCATCCAAGTCGTTACAAGTTCAGATAAATTCGAATGGAAATGATATTAAACTAATGAACTCTATTGTCTTGTCTGTGTAATCACTGTTATTTCACATTTATTATCTGTTATTATTATTATTATTATTATATTTTGTCTGATAGTATCTTTACATCTGTGATGTTTTCTGTATAATATCAAAATTGGGAAAATATGTAAAATAACTATGAAAAATTATTTACCATGTTTCCCTCCTTATATAAGTTTTTTTTAAATAACAGCAAATGTTTGTTTCAGTCCTTAATATTTTCCTTTCAAATCATGAAAAATAAAATTAAAATAATTACATCTTTAGCTGATTTAAAAGCAGTAATTACAGTGTAATTTCACACTACTTCTTTGTTTTCGAATAAGAGCAAATATCTGTTAAATAATGTTATTTTGGCTAACTAAAGTACAGTGGTTACTGTGTAATGTGATGGTCACATATGGCAAAAGAATGAATTATCATTGGCAAAAAAGACAGATATTATAACATGTTTATCTATGTACAGTTTTGGCCTGTTTTTGTTTTTTATTTCTATATTTTTTCTGTAATTTATTATTATTATTATTGATATTATTATTATTATTATATCTGTGATGCTATCTGTATGTCAAACTTGGGAAAATATGTAAAATAAATATAAAAATTATTTACCATTTTTCTCTCCTTGTACAAGTTTTTTTTAATAACAGCAAATACCTGTATAATAAGTATTTTTTTTATTGATTTATTTACATGTGGGGCCAGATGTTGTACTAAAGGACTAAATCACTGCAGTTGTGGAAGAACTAGATGAAGTAGGTGAATGACAAGAGTTTGTTAGGAAGTAATTCCTGGAATCCCCAGGAAGTCACAGATGATTCTGAACAGCGTTGAAGTGTCGGAGGAGTAATTTTGCTCAAAGTGCTTTGATTAAGGGCACCTTGGCAGCTCTTAAAGGGAAGCGGAGAGTTCTTAATTTACATCCCCCCTCAGCCTGAACCTGCAAACTTCTAATCGCAAAAAAAGAAACCTGGAACCAGTTCGGCTGCTGCTGCTGCTGCTGCACATTTCACCAAATCAATTTTTTTTTGCAGCGGGCTGGTTGGAAGTCTACAGAGGATCTAATGGGAAGTGAAAAACAATGTGCAGACTGACACAGACTCCAATTAGAGCCTTTACATTCTGCTAAATGGAATCGAGTGGGAAATCAATTATGTGAAATTAGCACCTATTGTTAACTATCCTGCTCGCTGCGAGGTGAGCGGCGGGGAGATTCCTTTTAAAGTGTCAGGAACGCTTTGTGGTGGCGGGATCAAACCTCACAAGCAGCAGCGGCGGCGGCGGCGGCAGCAGTGTGGCGGAATGAAGAAAGATGTAAAAGATCAAATGGTGCTGCTGTAAATATGAGGGAAGGTGAAGATTAACGCCCAGAGGCGCTATTGTGGTTGTGTTTGATGGTGCTGACAGCCTTAATAGAGTTCTACAAATGTTTAAAAAGCCTCAGCGGGGCCAAAAATATATATAGGCGAAGGAAAAAAGAGAAGAGAGGGGAAAAAAGGCGGGGGATAACCACTCGCCAAAATATTCCGCAGAGAGCAAAATGTTTGAAAAACTGCTGTGGGAAAGCATTAGAGCGTTACTACAGTCCACCAGGGGAAAGGAAGCAGACAACGGTTCACTCTCCTAATCTGAGACTTCCTGCTGCCTCAGCTCTGAGATCTTCTCCCTCCACGGAAAATAAATACAGAAACCCCGAGTCAAAGCTGAAGTGAGGAGGTGAGGAGGTGAGGATCAGGTCCCTCCCCTCCTCCCTCTCCCCTCCTCCCTCCCCTTTAGAACCGAGATCTCACCTTGAAAAGGCATCGGCCCCCTTGATCAATCTTTCATCGCCGTCTCCCAGCAGCCGGCCTCCTCACCCCCAACACCATCCACTGAATCACTCTCTGTTTACAGACCCACCTGCCATTTTGCTTTCTGCTGCTCTCTGCAACGGCAACAGATGCCTCAGCGCTGCCATGAAAGCAAACGCCGACGATGCCTCCTGCATGTCTTTATATAACGTCCCGCACGTATGACTGCAAGGAGGCTAAAAACAAAGCTCATGAAGTATTCAGTCTAAGCCGGAGCGGGTGGCGAGCTGCTGCTGACAGCAACTTTAATGGGATCTATTGTTGGAAAATAAGTTAATTAATCTTGTCCAGCTTCCTCTTTCTTCGTCGCGTCTCTTGCTCGCCCCCTGCGTCACCTTTTAATCCTTCCCCCAGTCAACTTTTCTCATCTCGTTCTCGGAGCAGAACCTCTCCTCACGCCAGAGCATTAAGCATGAAGGCCGGCCGGCGGGGAGATTTCTCCAGAGACCCGGAGACAAGAAACACAGCGTGGCCCTTCACACTGTTTTCTTTCATTATTTTGGCTGCTCTGCCTTCTCCACAGTCGCCCGCACAATAAACTTGGTATTTTGAAACAATTCGGCTCTCCGGGCGTCGTTTTTACGCCGGTTATTTTCATGGGGAGAGCTGTGAGCCGAGGGAACACAGACACAGGTGCACTGTAAAAAGAGATGCTGGGAAAACACTGAGATCATCTGGCAGCAGGGTAAACATGTTGGAAATGATGGGGTAGAATAGTGGCTAGAAAATGTTAAAAAAAAACTGTGAAAATAGAGGTACTTATCTGTAAAATAACGGTATTTTTATTGCAGTAAAAGACCAAATAATGACTTTCTTTTCCATTTCTAACTATATATTATCTGTATGTTTAACTGAACAGGGAAAAAAATTCAAAATAAAAGTTTATAAAGATGGTTTCTATTTCAAATAACGGTAAATGTCTGTACAATAATGACATTTTTGTAGATTTAAATATAGTAAATACAGTGAAATTTTATGGTCACACACTTAAAATAACAATTTGTAAAAACCATTTTGGCTTGTTTTGTTTTTCTCACAGCCAACATGTAAATTATTACATGTTTTTTCTGGGACTTTACCATTAATAATCTGTATATTAACAAAATGGAAAATAAGTTAAAGTACTTCTTAAAAAGCATTGGAATTTAACGAACTTCTCCCAGAATTTTTATCCGATCTTCACCAAATTCGCTGTGTGGCATCTAGACCCCTCCAGGATGAAAAGTTATTAAAATCTCGTGGCTGTGTCACACGGTGTGGGCGTGGCATGGCGGCCATTTTGAGCAAAGTCGCCATGTGGAACAAAATGGATTTTGGAGGTGAAGGGATCCACTTAAAATCCCCAAATCCTCACAAATCTCAAAACCTAACGTTTGTTATACAATTCAGTTATTGGCGTGGTCAAACGGCTCCACAGCGCCCCCTACAAATATTCAAATACTCATATAAAATCACTGTTTTATCGTACAAACATGAAATTTGGTACACATGTACAGCATCCCAAGACGAACAGATTTGCACACTCAAAATTCTAATTGGCTCCTAAGCAGCCCCTAGATAAGGTGGTGTGGAGGCATTGGAATTTGCACATGTTTAGGGGGTCAAATTGGGGTTCAAAGTGGTGTAAGAAAAAGAATGAAACCGCCAAAGAAACAAAGCAGGAACAATAGGGCCTTTCCACTTTCGTGGTTGAGCCCTAAAAAATGCAACTTTTTAGCAATTTATTACTGTCTCCTGCAATTTCATCGCAACAAATACGCTTAAAACATCGCAACTTACATCGCAATTTTTGAGAAAAGCTGCCGCGAATTTAGGCATTTTAGGAGCAACAATCTTGAAAAAGGCCCGCGAAATCCTGGAGGGACTGTTATGTGTGACTCAACGAAACAAAGAAAGCCTGTAAACCAACAGCAAACTGTTCAACCAGCTCCACTTGAAGTCGTTAAAGCACCGTCACTTGGTACAGTGCAGCTGCCCGGGCGTTTGGCAAACATGACGTGCTGTTAATGAAGCCACTGAGCAAAGACGGAGATGAGACTGTTCCAGCTCCAGGTAGCGTCCACTTGATGAAGTGTGCAGCGACGGGAGTCAGATTAATCACAGGGACGGCGTTGGAAAGAAACATCCGCATGGGCTTATCAAAGCGGCGGAAAATAAAGACCATGAATAAATGTAATGCTTCTGGAGAGGTAACGCGTCTTCCTCATTAAACACCGAGTCACATGTGTGGAGGATTTTTAACACGCACCGGCCTTCCACTCAAACAGGAATCGTCCATTAGTAATTAACGGTGTTGATCTTCCAGAGATCTCCCATCGGGTCGGAGGCGTCTTCATCTCCTCGGGTGGATTGTTGGGTTGTTTTTTTTTTATTTATTCCCAGTGTTTTGTCTGGTAAACGTCACCAAACAAAACCGATTCCATGAGGGGTAATTACAGCCGCGGCGGCGAAATGCACTCCTCTAACAAACCAGGATATTAAAACCAGCAGACCTGGACGCAATAAAGAGCTGCTGGAGGACAGTTGGAGATTACGGGGCCGAGGAACAGCACCAGTTGACTGCTTTTATTGAGCAACGCACACAAGGACCATTACTTTGAGGTCGTTACACAAAATGATTCAGATACAATCCAATATTGTCGATACGGGGACGGGCGGAGAGCGTCTATCTGCCAAAAAGTGAGCCTTTAACTCAAAAAAAGGGAGACTGGTTGGTCTATTCCAGCTCGGCTCTCGACATCAGTGTCGGTAATGAATTGAGGGAGATGTTGGGCTCGCAGCCACTCGTCCAGCAGCTGTGTAAAGCCCCCGGTTTCGCTAATACCCCTCCACCTTTGCACAGGTTTATGGCCACGGATCAGCAGGCTCAGTAACAAGGCTGACAGAGGCTCCTAACAAGTCGGGGAAGACAGGCAAACAGACGAACCCGGCAGCTCCTGTCTTCGCAGAGAGCCGGGATAAATGGGAATCATGCAGCGGAGCGTGGCCGAACACGCCAGCCCGTCTCGGCGGACCCTAATGACTCGGTGGGGGATCAGCGTGACGCGACTCCGGTCAGAGGATTTAATAAGCGGAGGAGGTTCGGCCACAGGTAGCGAACAGGAAGCAGATCACCGGAGGATCTCTACCATCACCGACCGGCTTTAACCGAGGCCACGAAAAGCCTTCGTACAGTTTTTGAAACCCGTGACGTCAAAGCCGCCTCAGAGGTCTAAGAGGTCTCTGCTTCCTTTTGATTCCAGGCCCAGAAAATAACATCATTTGAGTTCAACAGACTGGTTGAGTGGAGGTGGTTTGAATCTTCTTGCTGCACGTCGTTCCTGTTTCTCCCCAATAAAGACTTAATTTTAAAAAAAGAAATGACACTTTTTAAACTCCTCCTGTGAAAACACACCTGAGGACAGCAGAGAGTTGAAATTTTTAAAGGCAAACCGAAGACCGACCTTCACAGTAACGCTTTATTTGACTGGTTTTATTTATTTATCACGATTAATATCTTTAAACAAAACTTCATTAACTGATTCTCCTTTTCATCCAATTATTTACATATTTTTAGCCTCTTCAGTGTGTTGTTTATTATTTAATTTTTTAATTATTATTTTTTTAATTCTGTTTTTAATAATTGTGACTCCCATTTAGTCCTTTATCTATCTTTCTTTCTTTTATAGAAATAATATTTTATTTTTATTTTTATTTTATTTGATCTGGTATTTCCCCTTGCTTCTGTTTTTTTAAGAGACTTCATAAATTACTCAATTTACTATTTCTATAACTAATTTTATTTAATAATTTCACCATTTATTCTGTTGTTTACATATTTTTAGCCTATTTAATTATTATTTCATTATGTTTTTATAAATTGTGACTTCTATTTCGTCCTTCACCTATCTTTACTTTATTTATAGAAATAATATTTTATTTTTATTTATTTTATTTTATGTAATTTTATTTCATCTGGTGTTTCCTCGTTGCGGACTTTATTTATGAGGACTTCATTAATAACTAACTTAGAAATTATTTTATTTTGTCATTTCTCTGTTTATTTACAAATTTTAGTTTATTCAGTGTAATTTTTATTATTTAATTTTTTATTATTGTCTTATTCTGTTTTTATAAGTTGTGACTTGTATTTATCTATTTTTTATTTTACTTATTTATTTTTATTTTTATTTATTTTATATAAAATATGTATTTATATAACTTTTCTAATTTTATTTTTATTATCTTTCTCTGTGTTTATTCTATTTAATCTGGTGTTTTCCTCACTGTATGCATTTTTTATTGTAGTTCCTCAACTCTTTGTGTCGTTTATAACAGGATGTTTTGCTTATTGTTTGTATTGTTTTATTGTGTGCTTATTCCTATTGTCTGTAAAGAACTCTGACATACATTTTATTTGCATATAAAGTTCTGTATTAAAGAGTCAATGCTCAAGTGCTGTGCTGAAGTACAACTTTAAGGAACTGCACCTGTACTTTGCTTGAGTATTTATATTTTACTGTATTTTTTAGCTGCAGTTCATCTGTTTTACTTTCAGATATTACATTAAGAACAAACATGATGCCACATAAAATACACAGTTTGAGATTAAAGTCGCTGTTATTGTCTAATCAAACACCAGCGGACTGAAAACACAACTTAATGGACAAACTTCTGCACCATCTGTAAACTGTGACGCTGCAGATCCTCCTGGATTCCTATTGAACTGCCAGCTCTGTGATTAATGGGGGTTTGGAGGAGCACTCATCCTCTGCTGGGACACATTTGTCACTTCTCAGATAAGTTGTAAGCAGCCGAGTCAAAGAGACATTTTTCACTTCTGCGCTGCTTTCTGAAGAGGTCAAATTATCTGTTGTTCCACAGAAAAGGTTTGAGATTAAACTCCAGAACTGTCCTGTTCTGCTGTATACATCAGATAAAATGAGCTCAGCAGCAGAATGCCATCATCAACAATCTAACAACATGATATATAAGAACACACCAGCTTCCAGCTACACTTTAATGCATTTAGCTAATGGGTTACGTCAACATTATTTATGCAGCACATTTAAAACAACAGAGGTTGAACCAAAGCCAAAGATGGCGTAGCTTTACTTTTTTATATCGGTGTTATCTATCACATGCAGTGTAGACCTACTATAGCAATGAATTTTTTTGCACCAAATATAGAGTAAACATGTCTCACTTTCCAACCTTTATGGCTCCATATCAATTAATACTAAACCCAAGATCTTCTGGCAGGTTTGAAAGTCATGCTGTGTTAGAAAAGTCGCCAAAATTACACAATTTATCAGAGTCAGAAACCGCAAAAGCAGAAAAATTTGTTGGATTTTCACCTTTCTGCTGGTTATTGAACTAATCATGTGTGAGGTGCAGTGTTGTCTGGAGAATTAACCAAATTTAAACCTTCAAATCGTGACATTTCATTAAAATCACTTTATTCTACGTGTCGCATTTTAAATTTCGCCAAAAATAAACAGTTTGCATTAATCAGATTCTGTAAAAAAACAAAAATTCTGCGCTTCTCAGCACAAACGATAAACTATTAGCGACTCAGCTGCGACTGACAGTGACGGCGGAAAAATTCAAGGACTGTTCAGCTGAACTGGGTTGAACTGCAGGCAGTGTTTACACAGAGCAGAAAGGAAACTACGAGCACATGTTAATAATTTAAGTGGTCAAATTTTCATCTTTTTCCACTGTTGGTAACGTCTGTGGACACTTGGATGAATGTTGTACATGTTGATTCCAGGTTTTTCTCAATTTTTCTATCATAAAAATGAAAAAAAAAACTACTATAGCTCATCTTTTTTTATATATCACGGCGATATAACTGTGTCAAATTGCACAAGAGACATTTCTGAGTTCCCTCTACTTCTAGTCATGGTTGTTCTGTTTCCATAGAGGCGCAAGACTTTAAATATTGCAGTGAAAAATGAGCCCACAGTGCGTAAAAAAACTCCCAGAAACTGCTTGAGGAACAAAGGGTCAGTATATGATTCTTACATCTGTCTCTAATGAGGCGGGTGTTGCTAGAACTCTCATACCAGTCAGTAAGTAGCTGTTCAGCGGAGTTCATCTTCACACTTGGGGATGGAAATAAACTCTGGAATCCACTGAGGAATCATGTGGCATGTTGTCTGCAACGCAACGCATAAATCTCCCAAACAATCACTTCAAAATTAGATATCGCAGTGATTGAAGAAAGAAAGAAAGAAAGAATCCCTAATCACTGCATGCAGATGTCATCAAACTGTGAATAGCAGGAGGATGGAGGATTTATCATTTAGCTAATCAAGAGGACCGGCGGAGATCTGCTACAGACAAGATGTGTGCTCACAGATTTCCATATGCTTCCTCCCCTCGATAAGAGCAGAAAGAGTTCCAGGGAGCCGAGGGAGGTCGTAAATATCCTACGTGTTGATTGGCCACCATCCCTTCTTCTTCTTCTTCTCTCTTTTTTTTTGTGTGTCCAAGTGTTGCATAATTCACAGCTTAACAGCCCAGTTTGCAAATTGATAGCGTGGAGGAGCTGAACCAACATCATCGCCGTACGTGAATAAGTAATAATAAAAACGGGGGACCTGGAGGGGACCGCGGGCGCCATTCATTCCGGTTGTCACGACAAGCCGCAATAAAAACCTCGTCATCTATCACGGCTCGGGCCCTGGCAGCTTCTTGGCTCGATGGCGTCTCCGTCCTCGTAATGCGAACTACAACACGGAGTTACTGGTCCTTAAGCGATATTGATGGGAGCCGGAACCTCGTGAGCCCCCGTGTTCCTCGGCGGCTTGCATCCAATCCGGCGCTTATCAAGATGGGACAGCGTCTCGTTCCGAACACGTGACCTCGAGTTCGTTCAGGTTGTCGGTCAGACAGGGAGGGTCGCGGCGGCTGACAGGAGGATGATCGCCAATCAGCTTCAGTTTTTTTTTGTTGTCGTCTCTTTTAGGGGGAGTCCATTACCTCACTCAGATACCATCGAGCAGATCCGAGTCAGTCAAGTGGCTCCGACCTCAGAGGCTCATAATCCTTCATCTTCGTGACAGCGACACAAAAAAATATATCTTTGAAGAAAAGCTGCAACTCGAGCAAATCTGACACCTGACACGAACGACACGGCGGATTATCAAATAATACATCTGCTAAAGGTGGCCAGCGTGGATGACCTCAGATCAATGGGGTCACACTTCAGTCGCCCGAAGCCGCCGTGGAGGATCCAGGATCGGTGGGGAGTTAAAAGAAGCTAATTAAACCTACAGATGAGACACGAGGCGACCGACGGGGACGAAGGCGAGCCAGCAGCCGTCTGGAAGAGACTTCCAATATCTCCCCCCCTCGGCTCCTCGCCGTTTGATCTCGCCGTGGCCTCGGCTTTTATATCTCACATTGGGCGTTCCACATGAGGGAGCGTGTCGTAAAAAAGGAACTCGAAATAAACGCAGGCAGACGGCGGCCGGGTCGACGCCGGCCATCGCAATCAGTAATTCGATTTGAGGGCGAATCTCTCAGCGCTGGGGTGGAGGTACAGTCTGCCTTTCCTCTCCAAAAGGCCCGATCGGATTAAGACAGGTGTCGACTGTCCTCCTCCTCCGCCACGCTGGGTTTTGTTGCTCGATGCCAAAAAGAGATTCCGTTAGGCAGCACCGTGATGCCACAACAATCTGGAGGGGGGGGGATAAATTCAATTTTCCAAAAGTGATGATGTTAATTGGCTGGAGACGCAGCACAAAGACGGAGTGTTATCAATAACTTCTTCTCCAGAATGTGCAGGTTACAAGCGGCCAGTTTCTAAATGAACCGACTGTCCTACTCAACGAGCGTATAAAGCAAAAATCAATACCTCTGTTAACTGTCCGCTGCTCCGAATGAGAGCCACCGAAAGGCCCATGAAGTCGATGTATTGCCGCTGTCATCATCTTTAAAACGCCGGCTTTGACTGTGATTGACTGGCGTGCCAACATACACCCACCACCTAATTGCAATTTGCTCAGAGGAAGACAAAGAGAGGCGGCTCTCTTGTCACTGACAGGATGCCGTGAGGCCTGGGGAAATTGAATTCACATCGAGAGGGATTTAATTAGACCACTTTGTACCTTTCATTTCCACCGAATCCTATTTACATTCATTCTTGTGTTACTAAGCCTCCCCTACCTTACTTATATTGGCTCGACTAATCTTCAGGTCTGTCTTCAACGGAAAAATAAAAGCGGTATATGATGCGTTCGAGGCGACAGGATCGGCCGTTTCATCTGTTTAATCGCCCAGTTTTTATTTAATCCTCAACTACATGCATCGTATAGAAAAGCTGCAGAATGGCTGATCACAGGATTAGCACAAAAAAAACATGCAAGGAATCTAAAAAAAAAATAAAAAATCCCCCGCAACTCCCGGCGTGTCCATCCCCCCGACCGCAAGGGAGAATCTGCAAATCTGTGATCCCTCTGGTGAAACAGGTGAAAAGCAGCTAATTCCTTCATCGTCAACCACGGCAGTCTGAAATACCCTCTGAAATAAATCTAAAAAAAGAAGGAAAAAAAAAACTGTATTTAGATGTGCAGGAACAAAAAGAGCTGGAAGGCAGGATTTATCAGCTTAGCTAAAGGGAGATGATCCAGTGAGCAGAGATAGGGAGTCGGGGTTGCCCCGACTTATTCCCAGCTTATGTGGAGACCCGCAAAAAAGCAGCGTATGATTTTCACATGAAAACCGATCTAGAGGCTCTGCAGGATGTAAAAGACCAGTTCAACACGACGGAAGGAACAACAAACTCATCCTCACTGAAGGTCCACAGATATACGTTTTCAGAGTCGATATCGGTGCTGGTTATTTGTAATTAAGGAGACTGAAAACTCCTTTAGTGAAAATACTGTTTATGTTTTATACATAAGTTCAAATTAAAAGCAAACTTGTACACATATATATAAATATATATTCTAAACATATATTCTTCAGTATTGATAGGCTATTATTTGTGACCAATCAGATAAAACTGTTGATTAACGTGCAACTACAGATAGAAAGACAATGCTGCATCAAAAAGCCCAAGTATAGGAGGAAATTATATATATATTCTGCATTTCACCCCAATGTAACATGACCATCAGTGAAGAAAATAACCCAGGGCTAAACAACAGACAAAATTAGCAACTAGCTAGTGGACATACTCGAGCATTTAGTCGATAAACAGCAAAACATGAGCTGGTGGAGACCAAAACTGGAGCTAAAAATGCGACTGAATGCTCATATGCCTTCCAGATGTGTACTATACAATAGTTTGCCAACAGGTTCGCCATGTCAGCTTTATTATGTAATATTATGTTGGTTTTTCAGCTTGGTGTCATGAACAATATTTCATTTTTATGGACAATATGTCAGTGTAATGTGCAATATTTCGTTTGTCAGCTGTATTTTTACAATTTAATGTGCAATATTTCAGTCTAATGTACAATATTACTTTACTACCTCTAAATCAGTGCCAATAATACTTCATACTTCTTCTATTTCAATCCCTTTTTGCTTCCTTATTTTTTATTTTCATTTTTTAATGTACTTATATCCAATTGCTGTTATC
This sequence comes from Dascyllus trimaculatus, assembly GCA_024666655.1. Classification (NCBI taxonomy): domain Eukaryota; kingdom Metazoa; phylum Chordata; class Actinopteri; family Pomacentridae; genus Dascyllus; species Dascyllus trimaculatus. Next base: position 26,527,378 of record CM045462.1, on the reverse strand, counting down.
TATGAATTGTATTTATGAATTGTGTTACTGAGCAATATGTGGCAAAAGAATGTCTCATCTTACCATAGCCTAGCTTAACTTAGCTTTGCTTATCTTGTCTAGTTTAGCTTAACTTATCTTGTCTTATCTTAGCTTATCTGATCTCGTCTTAGCTTAGCTTATCTTGGCTTATCTTATCTGATCTTGTTGTATCTTAGCCTAGTTTAGCTTATCTTGACTTGTCTTAACTGATCTTGTCTTACCATAGCTTATCTTATCTTGGCTTATCTGATCTGATCTCGTCGTATCTTACCTTATCTTAGTTTAGTTTACCTTATCTTGGCCTCTCTTCGCTTGTCTGATCTTATTTTAGCTTATCTTATCTAATCTTGGCCTATCTGATCTTGTCTTATCTTATTTTAGCGTAGTTTAGCTTACCCTATCTTATCTTGGCTTATCTTATCTGATCTGATCTTGCCTTAGCTTAGCTTAACTTAGTTGGCTTGGCTTATCTTATCTGATCTTAGCTTATCATGGCTTATCTTATCTGATCTGATCTTAGCTTAGCTTAGTTTGCTTTTATAAGTTACAAAAACCTTTCAATTAATTAACTTCTCACGGCTTTATAACATTTTATACGGTCAGATTGACTTTGTTTCGTTTTAGCCAGACAGATATTGTGCTAATATAATTTCTGCTTGTGTTTCACTTAAACTTGCACTTTCAGTAAAGTATCTTTAAAGTAAGCCACTCTCATTTATTGCCATTTGTGAGTCTGTTTTCATGCATGTAGCTGCAGCGTAGGAACAAGAGAGGAATCAGATCTCAACAATCTGTCGCTGCAGTCCGGGACTGAATCACCGCGTCACTGTTTGCATGAATTCAGCCAAAAATTAACTAGAAGCCCAAAAAAGTGAATCGATGTGAACTTGGTGAATGTTTCATCGTGTTTCTGTGAAGCAGCTGGGAGGTTTGCCGTCGGAGGTGCAGGCAACAGAATGTTAACTTTCCTAATTGGACATTTCTGCAGCAACTCGGGAGACCTTGAGAGTCGCAGCTCACTTCACTGCAACTTTTAAATGTACACAAACTTTACCGAAGAACATGTATTTTTTATCGCGGGTTCTGCTTATTTGTACCCAGAACGTCGACGGCTCCAACCGCCGGCCGCCTAACAACGTTCATTTAGGGGGGAAACACTAATTCTATACCTGAAATAACTACTTCACTGCTCATTATAGCTTAAAATGCCCCGAAAGGCTCCCGCAGGGTCGAAAAAATAGATACCGAGCAACATATGGTGTAATATCATTCTAATTTAATCTGGAAATTAGACGCCGTGTGATGAATATTCTGCTAAATGAGACAAACTGCCCCATTATTACTGCCAATAAACTGATTTTCGCCTCTTGTATCTTTATCAAATCTTGGACCATCTTTTCAAATTTAGTTTTTTTTTTTTTTTTTTATTCTTGTCCGCCTGTTTTTCCATCTGCCTGGGCGATGACGTGGAAGACGCACAAAAATAAGAAATGAAAAATCAGCTGAGCGGTCCCCCGAAAACAGAGCGGAAGCCGTGTGAAGAGCGTCGAGCTGCAAACTCCTTCATTAGCCCTCATGAATGTTATCTGGCACACATCTGAGACGGGCCGGGCTGGATCGCCTGCAGCGATTTGGCCCCTTCCCGCACATCCCCAATCTTCCTCCCCCCCCTCCCCTCCCGACGGGTGAGTCAGTTGACAGCCTGGCACCGAACCCGATTCCCTGGATCTCGATTTCACACTCCCCCCCCCCGCCCCCTTCTATTTCTATCTCAACAGGCTGAGCGGAACGCCGCCGACCAAAACTGCAGCTCTGATTAGAAACCAATTAGCTCCCCAGATCCCGGGGCCCCTGCAGGAAAAAAAGGGCTGCAGGATGTCATCTCGATTCGGCTTCCTGCTCCGGACACGGCGGCCTGCTCTCATTTGCCGGCGAGTTCGCGGGGAGGAGAGGGAAAAAAAAAAGTAAGATGACAAGTGGAGGAGTTACTCGTTTAATATGACCTGACCTACATGTGAGCCGTGGAGGCAGAGATTGATCAGCTTTGGGCTCAGGCGTGCGTCTCTGGTGTAATTATCTTTTTTATACATCTCTGGCCTCGCATCGACGAATACCTCTGAGTCAATAAAAATAAGGCTCCCTTTTCATTAGAAGGAACAGAAACTTACAGAAAAGTTGCAGATCGTCTTTAAAAAGCACATTTTTCATCACATTTATAACATTTAAAAACACTTCCACTGCCGTAATTAGGGACGCACGATACCTGATTTTATGTTTTCCAACTCGTTTTGACTGATTGCTGATGTATGTGCATATTTTTTCCACCGAACTGCAAAGAAAATGAGTCCGTCTGCAGTGGGATTAACACATTTCAATGCCTTCTTTTATCATGATGGTCCGCTGGCAGGTGTAGACATAACATGCAATGCTTTTCAAATGCACTCCTTCATCGGGCATAACAGGAAAACCGCTTCAATTTACATATACAATTCATTTTTCTGTAATATTTTAAACAAAACTGTCAACGTTTAGCCTGACGGGTGCATCTACCTGTTCATTTTGGGTTGATATTTCATTTCAAGTGCTTCCTCAGTGGATAATAATAATAATAATGTAAATTTACAGAGCAGTTTTCAGAGTCCAGGTTACAAAGTGCTTCACAGGGCAGCAAAATAGAGCAGATACGTCATCAAATTATCAGAATCTAAAAGAGACACGATCCGCATGTACAACATTTCTCAAAGAGTCCACAGGTGTTCCCAATGCTGGTAAACTTTAACTACTTGTTAAAGAAGTCCCTGATATCACTGTACTTCCTCAGTAATCTATCGGGTAAAACTGATTTTTTCTTTTTTTTAAACTGCTCTACTGGGAGAGTCTGAGGCCAAACACAAGTTGCTACTAGAAATCTGGTACTTGTGGATTCAGCTGCTCCAAACTTTCAACTAGTCCTGGGTGATAAAACAACAGAGACGTGGACCAACAATAAGAAAACTGTCGAGCCGAGTATCTATTTACAGATAGCCTGAGACAGCTCAGATGGATAGATAGAACGATATAGATAGAACAATAGAATGATCTAGATACATATAACGACAGATAGAATGATCTAGAACAATACAGATAGAACGACTGAGTGATATGGAGAGATATTACCATAGAATGTTAGAACGATAGAACAATAGCTAGAACAACAGATAGAATGATAGAACGATATATAGAATGATATAGATAGATATGATGATAGATAGAACGATATAGATAGACAGATAGATAGAACGATAGATAGAACGATAGATAGCTAGAACAACAGACAGAATGATCTAGAATAATACAGATAAAATAATAGAGCGTATATTACGATAGAATGATAGATAGAACGATAGTTACAAGGATAGAACGATAGATAGAATGATCTAGATAGATATAATGACAGAACAATATAGATAGAAAGATAGATAGAACGATACATAGAACGATAGATGGAACGACAGATAGCTAGAACAACAGACAGAAGGATCTAGAACAATACAGATAAAATGATAGAGTGATATGGATAGATATTAAGATAGAATGATCTAGAACAATAGATAGAACGATATAGATAGATAGATAGATAGATAGATAGATAGATAGATGAGAGATAGATAGATAGATAGATGATAGATAGATAGATAGATAGATAGATAGATAGATAGATAGATAGATAGATAGATAGATGATAGATAGATAGATAGATAGATGAGAGATAGATAGATAGATAGATAGATAGATGATAGATAGATAGATAGATAGATGATAGATAGATAGATAGATAGATAGATAGATGAGAGATAGATAGATAGATAGATGATAGATAGATAGATAGATAGATAGATAGATAGATAGATAGATGAGAGATAGATAGATAGATAATAGATAGATAGATAGATAGATAGATAGATAGATAGATGATAGATAGATAGATAGATAGATGAGAGATAGATAGATAGATAGATGATAGATAGATAGATAGATAGATAGATAGATAGATAGATAGATAGATGAGAGATAGATAGATAGATAGATGATAGATAGATAGATAGATAGATGATAGATAGATAGATAGATAGATGATAGATAGATAGATAGATAGATAGATAGATAGATAGATAGATGAGAGATAGATAGATAGATAGATGATAGATAGATAGATAGATAGATAGATAGATAGATAGATAGATAGATAGATAGATAGAATTATATAGGTAGGATGATAGAATGATAGAACGATAGACAAAATGATAGAACAATAAATAGCTAGAACTACGGATGGATGGATGGATGGATGGATGGATGGATGGATGGATGGATGGATGGATGGATGGATGGATGGATGGATGGATGGATGGATGGATGGATGGATGGAGGGATGGATGGATGGATGGATGGATGGATGGATGGATGGATGGATGGATAGATAGATAGATAGATAGATAGATAGATAGATAGATAGATAGGTAGATAGGTAGATAGATCGATCGATCCCCTTGGGGAAATTCTACTTGTGGATAGATTGTAGATAGAATGTCTGATACTTACAGTCACTTAAATGCATCAACTGCCACAAAAGCACAAAACAAAAACACACATTTTAGAACAGACCCCAGGCTTGTTCCCTCCCTGGTTCATACCAGCCTATTATATCCCTTGATAATGGAGCCCTTGGGCCCTTGGTCACCCTCCCAACTGGTTTCCGTGCAGGTCTCCAGAGGTGCACCAGTCTGTGGCCTCCTCCAGTGGAGCCTGCAGCTGATTGGAACTGCTGGCTGCACCTCCAAGTCCAGGTCAGCGGCCCAAAACAACCACAACCCCACCACCTACACCCAACTGACGCACTCCTGGTCCGCTCCAAGGACTGACGGGCTTGACGTAGGGTTGCACAAAGAGGCTGGTCTGGGGTCTTGTACGGTGAGACTTGGTCCTGGCCAGTCACTCTGCACCGTAACCTCAGCCTCCCTGCACCTCCAAGTACACAACATTTACCCCAACACTTTGACATTTTATGCATTTTGTAATATTGAGTTTAAAATTTCTCCAAGTTAGTTGTTGTTCACTTAGTCTGTTCATTTATGGAATCTTACTGATGTTCTCCTTGAGGTCAGTTTATCATAAAATTGATTTTACTTGCTGTTTTTCCTTTAATGTGTATTTATTTTTATGTGTGTGTGCACAATTATTTATTTGGCTGTGCTTCATTGTGTTAAAATTTCAATTGTAACCTCTGGACTTTGTACTTTTATTAGGCTAAAGTCCTTCAAATTCAAAATTAAACCTTTTTATTTCTGCTTAACATTATCAATAATTATCAATATTCACTGATATTAATCTTTTATCAAGACAAATTTCTCAGCTAGATCGCCCAGCCCTCCTTACAAACTCCCTGTCAAATTTTAAGAAGCCTCACTTTCAGGACCACAGATAAAAAGATGAGTCTCTGTCCAGTCTCTGGCAGACATTATGGGCTTCCCATTTTTCTCTATAACATAACATGTCACTGCATTTCCTGCCTAATTGACAGATGATTCCCTCCAGTCGACGTCTATGATAAATAAGTCCAGGGGAGCTTTTCCTCTCGTTATGAATTTATGTCCTCTGTGGGAACAAAATAAGCAGAAAACTGACCGATTAGCTTCAGCCGACGCCGCGTGGATGGACAGAATAAAAAGCTAACAGCCCATATTACAGCGCTCTCCCAAAGTAACAGCCCCAGTCTCTGTGTCATAAACCGACACTTTTAGGGGGAAAAAAGCTTAAAAGCACCAAACTAATGACCCAAACGGAGAATCTGGAGTGGCAGAGTTGCCCAGTTGCCATTTTTCGTCAGGTTAAAGACTCAAACTGCGTCCCTGCTTCTTATTACAAACTAATTCTCTGCACCGGATGAGTGTCAGAGTAAAGTACAGTATGCACAGTTCCTCCGACACATGTGATTAATGCACAGGATCATGTGAATAGAAGGCCCGGTGATTATCGGAGATAATTTTTTTTTTTTCCGTCTGTGTGAAATGAGGATATGATTGTCACCTCCAGCACGGCTTCTCAATAAAAACGGCGGAGTAATAAGAGCCTTTATTGTATGCGACTGAATAATGGCTCGCACCAGTCGCAGTGACACTCTGAAAGTTCCTTATGCTTAAACACACTCTGACAGCCACACTTACGGGGCTTTAAGCACCGCGGACGCTTGATGAAGGGCCTTGAAGCCTCGCTAGCTTGTTTCATTACCACTTCTCATTCTCTCTGCCAAGTCAACTCAAAGCTACCTTTCTCCCTCCCCCCACCTCCCTCCCTCCGCACTCGCAAAAAACTTTTTCTTCTGATTAATTGCAGCCTTTTAGGCTTTCTCACAATCAGCCCGGACCATTTTGCAGCCTTTTCATTACAAAGTTAAACGTCTGGCTATGGAATACAGTGGCAGTAAATGCCATATCCTTTCAGAGCGGCAAGGGCAGGGTAATTGTCTCTGTGGCATAATCGTCCCTCAACAAAAGCCAGTGGAAATGACAGGGTTTTAACATAATAAGGAGCACTGTCATTTCGGTTTCAACACGCAAAAAAATCCTCCCCACAAGCATTAGTGCTGCAGTTTGATTCCCCTCTATTCCACAGAATGTTTATCTCCATCTTAAGGCCTCCATTTTGCTCTTTTCTTCGCCGCCGATGGCCTGTAATTGCATCCATCTGCTCTTTATACATACAGTGTTACTTGTCTTGGCAGAGATAACAGAGTGCAGCGAGGAAAAGCAGCAAGACAGCAGAGAACAACCAGTTATAAATGTCAGCTAGTCACCGCCGAAACACACCCACAGCTATCTGACTTTATGTTTCAACTGTCACTGAGTCATAATGAGAGTTGGAAGGCAGCGTTCCTCAAACTTTCTCCTTCATCTTTCCTCCTTTTTTTTTTTTTCCTTTATCTCGCCGAGCAGACAGTCGACAAATTAAATCGATAAATCACGCGAGATGGATCGGGTGTCAAAGAACGATATCTGCCAATGTGAAGGGGATCTCGACACCTCCACTTCAGCTGCAACAGGTGTTCTGCATAAACAACGGCCGCGAAAAAGAGCAGATTTTTAAGGAAATTTGAGGTGATCCAAAGAGCAAATGTGCTGGAGGGTCGAGGCGCTCTGCGGAGGATGCGCATCTCCTCCATGTTGGATGCCCAACGACAGCTCCAGCCTCACAGGAAAATAAATCCCTTCCCCATCGCTGTCACACACGGCTTATTCGCATTCACGTCCTCCTCTCGCTGCTATGTTTGCTCCTGTAATTCTCCGACAGTATTCTCTAGCTCCTCTCCGTCAGTGAGAACTTGAAGTATCCGCCGTAAGAGGTGAAAAAACAGACAAAGGAAATACCAGGAAAGTACGCGACCGGCTATGAGGAGAAGCATGAATTATACATGTTTCCAGGGGTGGAGGAGGTGAGGGGGTGGGCTCCAGATTTGTCAGAATAAATGCATAAAGCGCATGCCTTGCAAAAGCGCCATAATATTATGTGTCACAATCCAAGGTTACCAAACACGCGAGCAGCACATTATTCATTCCCGTACAAAGCATAGTGATTAGGCTGAATAAGTGCTGACAGCTACAGAAGAGAGTTTGGTTCGGATTCGCTGGAGGCCGTTGTGCGTGTTTGTCTCAGACCGAGGGTGGGTTAATTTGGCCGAGATTGCATGTGGGTTGTTAATTAAGAAGCTATTTGCGTGCCGTGGAATGCTCATTCTGTGATCTATGAAAGGCCTCCCGCCATCCCTCTGCGCTGGAATATCTGTCCTGTGAAACTTTCACAATAATATGATTGTGTCTCCCACAACTCGGCTATTTATATGTACTCCTAATTGAAGCAGCATTAACGCTCTGAAGTTTCTGGGTGATTTTTCACTGCAATTTACACCGATCAGCCACAACATCCCGACCACTGACAGGTGAAGTGAATAACATTGATCATATTGGTACTATGTGGTGTTCTGATGGAAAACCTTGGATTTTAACATCCGTGTTGATCAGACTTAGACACCCAAATAAACATTGTCCCAGAACAAACACACTCCCTCATGCTAATGCCAATCCCAAACATCACTGGTCTACCCCTGCAGGAAAATGGACCCCACCACATGGAAACAACATCAAACAATCAGGAACATGTTGAGGAACATGACAATGGCCCAACATGTTGATTTGACCTCCAAACTTCCTACACCCCATTCTGATCAAGTATCAACAGGATGCAGTGGAACAAGTTGGATTGACAGAGGCCCCACTGTACAAGCCAGAGTACCCAAAGGATCCAGTCCTGGTTCCAGACCCCATAGGACACCCTGAGAGGTCCTCTTGTCCATGCCCAGTGGTTCAGAGCATTTTGGAGCACATAAGGGGACCAAAACGATATTAGGCAGGTGGTCACAATGTTATGCCTGATCGGTGTAAAGTCCTGCACCTCGATGGAAACACAACCATGACTAGAAGTAGAAATAACTCATAAAAATGCTGAAAAGTTGAATTTCTTTGATTATTTATTTTACAAAACTTGAAAATAATGGAATGGAACACATTTAACATCCTTTCAAGGACCCATAGGTGTTACCAAAGCTGATAAAAATCTAAGTCTGCATGTAATAAATATTTTACTACTTATGTTTTAAGTTGTTTCCTTACTTATGTCCTTTGCACAAACACTGCCTGCAGTTCAGCCCAGTTCAGCTGAAAAGTTATTGATTTTTTCTCACATGGCTTTTGGTTACAACTAAATCATTAATGATTTTTTTCTGTTGCGCTGAGAAGCACAAAATTTTTTGGCTTTTTACAGAATCTGTTTAGAGCAAATAGCTTAGTTTTGGCAAACTTTTAAACGAGACTTGTAGAATAAAATTAATTTTGATGGAATATCCCAGTTTTAAGCTTAGATTTGGGTAAGTTTCCTGACACAACAGCACATCATAGATAAGCAGTTTAAGGACTTCTATGTGCTCTGTGTAAACACTGCCTGCAGTTCAACTGAAAAGCCCCTGAGTCACTAGTAGCTTTACAGATGTGTGGTGTGGCACTGAATTTCTAGCTTTTACAAAATCAGGTTAATGCAGCCTGTTTACGTTTGACTAATTATTACCGGTAAATGACACATTAACAACGTAGTGATTTTTACGAAATATCATGATTTTAAGTTTAGATTTAGTTAAGCTGAGAGACAGATGAGCAGATCAAAGACCATTCCAAAGTTAAATACCCCATGATTCTTTTTTACTGTTTCAGACTTGATTTTTTAAAATATGACTTGTCTTTCAAACCCAATCTGCTCTGCGTAAACACAGCCTGCAGTTCAACCGAAAAGTCATTGAATATTTCCCATGTGACTGTTGCTCACAGCTAAGTTTGACATGGCTTCTTGTTTGCATCAAGAAGCACAGATTTTTTTTAGTTTTTTTACAGAATCTGGTTATTGTAAAGGATTATTTTATTAGCAAATGTTAAAATGAGACATGCAGAATATGTTGATTTTGGTCTAACATCCTGATTTCAAACTTAGACTTCTGTAGTTTTTCCCGTCAAAACCAAAGGTCAAACATGATGATGATTTTAAGGACTATCAGAAAGTTGACAATCTGACAGTTTTCTCTGTTTTTAGAGTTCCTGGCTCTAAAAATTGGTGTCATCAACAAGTTTAAAAAGAAAACACCGCCCATAGATTTTGGGTTTCTAAATGGAAACCGTGAATCAAAGGACAACACTGTTTTTCATTGACACAATGCACATAAACTGGCACAAAAGGTTGCACACCTCTGCAGCTATATTGATTTACAGCCTTTTTTAGACATTCATTCTGTCCTACATCACCTTTCCTTTATATGAACCAGCGGTAGGAGGCCGCTAGTTTCTTCCATGCTCTCTAAGCTTCCATAAACCACCAGTTCTTTCTTGCACAGCATGAGGCAAAGCGACAGCAGCTGGTCAAGAAAGTGGAACTGCTTGCACCAACACTTCAGAGGTAGATGCCTAACCAGAGCTACAAGCAGAAAGAATGCTATCTTAGACTTGGGTTCATCAGAAGGACAGAAACACTAGTGCAGCTGACAGATTGTCTTTTCAACTCTGTATGATTCTTTAATCAGCAGTGACGAAAGGAAATGCCAAGCACCAGGTATGTCTGTGACAGCGCTTCCCTTTATCCTTTCTCGAAGTCCAACTAGGCAAAGGCTTTAGGGTCCAAATATACAACGGCATTCTTTGGACACAGCTCTGTCCTCAGCTTCCGTGGTCTTAAACTGTGGCTGCTTTAGCGCTCATCAAACCTTAAAACAGTCACTGAATTAAAGTCGGGATCGGATTTGAGTTAGAATCAGTGCTAACTAGCATAATGGGGTCAACCAAGGGGTCCAGTTTCAGGTTTTTGAGCTTTAGTTTTAGCCCTTTGTAAGAGACACAATAGAGAGCAGGGGCTGAATAATGAATCTCTATAGTAACAGAACTGTTATATTTTTTGGATAAAGGCAAAAAATGTCACAAAGAACGATTGTAAATGAAGCATTGTGGTGCTTCAGAGACGCCCCATCCTACAAATCATGTTCTCCACACCTGAGAGAACATGCTTGCTTGGTATAGACTTCCATTCTCAACTACTATTCCCACAAAAAACATATTGAAATTGTCATATCTGTCAACATTTTGCACATTGTTAAGCCTTAATACAGAGCATCCATCCGTATATACGTAGGGATACGTTGACAGACTTCGTCCATATACTGTATACACAGTTTAGTTACAATACAGCTTTTCAGATCTGCTAAAAAAGTCAGCATCTGTAAGAGATTGATTCCCCTTCCATCATCAGCCCCTAAGAACCCGAGCACAGCTTTGATTGTTAAAGCCACAATCTGGCACTCACATTCATACAATCACACTGAAATCCACCTCGGAGGAGGCAGAAAGACCAATTTCTTCACACTGAATGTAGCCTCGAATCACCAGAATGCAATGAAGCTGCACTGAGAACTTTTTCCCCCCAAATGAAATTTCCTTATTTGTGCTTTGTGTTCACAACTGCATCCAGATCTAAACTGACACATCAATTGTTTCAGAGAGAGCTAGTTGAGAAAAGTGTGGATAAGAAGAGACAATTTGGCAAAAAAAAGGCATGAAAAGCACCAACAATGACTTCAGGGAATGTGAAATATGTGATATTTTGCAGCCCTGGAGTGTCTGATAGTTTAAGCGGCGACTGATAACGTGAAACAAAGAAGGACGACTTTAAAATTCAACTGAGCTGTAAAGTTAATCAGTCAATAATTACCTGGTGAAGAATGGTAATCAGCAGTCGGTTTACTCTCAGCGCTTTAGTCTCAACACTGTAATTACTTTTGGGTAACTTTGCTCTGGAAAATATGAAATCATAATGACTGTTTTGTTCCAATTAGTGATGAGAAAAGCTGCTCTGATATTATTAACAACCAAAGCATGTGCAGTTCAGAATGACTGATGAATAACACCAATGATCATCCCTCATTTTGATATGATTCGTAAAGATGGAGTTATATCCTATAATCTTAGAGTCAAAGTTATTTATTTTTTCATAATTTAACAAGTAATTGTTTTGTACTGTGTCTGTAATTTGACCACTGTGCTCTTTTTGTTGTTGTTGTTGTATTGATTAACTGATGACAGCTACCATTCTGAAGCAGATTACACATAATGAGCTGTTAGACAAACAGAAAAACAGCAGCGGATGCCCTTTTCAGTCTGCTGGGCCTCTTTCAGTGACGAGTCCAATCCACAGCTCCACCATTTTTTTGCCTTTTCTGGGCTCCAGTGTGAAACCATTCTGGTCGCACATATGACCAGAAATCTGTCGAGTACGACTAAAAATTTTTAATTGGTCACACTGGTGCAGCTGACATTTAGCAGGTCTGCGTGAGTCTCCAGGCGTCCTGTCCAGGTAGATAGAATCACCGGGTTTCAGCGGAGGTACATCTGGCATTAAAACGCCTCATTTCACTCCTTTCACATTTTTGTCTGACTGGGGACTAGAGGCTTCTCTGTGCGCCATTTAGTAGTCTGCACATGAGGCATTTAAGGGATATCTGTAAATTGCAGCTTCAGACAGCAACCTGGGTTACACTCTCCACCTCTGAACTGCACAAGTCTCTGCATGCACGCTGGCCATGCTGCACCACCCACCAACACAAGTACATTCTCAATACAACACTGTGCACCGCATTTATTGCAAAAAGTGCAGCCAAAGCATGTCTGGAAAATGACACTCTAAGCTGACATGCACATTAAAACGCCTCCATCCACTCTTTTTAAACTAATTCTGGTCACACCCTTCTTCAAGTGGGGACTAAAGGCTTCTCTGTGCACCATCTACTTGTTTGCACATGAGGCGTTTAGGGGATATCTGTAAATTGCAGCTTCAGAAAACAACCTAAATTACACTCTCCGCCTCTAAACATACACATTAGTCATGCCGCACCACCCATCAAAACAACTAAATTGTCAATCTTGATGCAAAGAGTGCAGCAACACATGTTTGGGAACTGATACTCTGAGCTGAAATGAACATTAAAACATCTCATTTCAGTCTTTTCAACCTAATTTTGGCCATACACTTGTCTAAATGGAGACTAGAGGCTTCTCTGCGCACAGTACCGTCTACTGATCGTCTGCATATGAGGCATTTAGGGGATGTCTGTAAATTGCAGCTTCAGAAAACAACCTAAATTACACACTCCGCCTCTAAACTGCAGGAGTCTCTGCAAGCACACTGGCCACACCACCCACCAAAACAAGTAAATTTACAATATTTAGTGGAAGGGGTGCCGCAAAGCATGTGTGGAAACTGACGCTCTGAGCTGAAGTGCATATTAAAACGTCTCAAATCACTCTTTTTTCAAGTTAATTATTAGTCACACACTTGTCTAAATGGGGACCAGAGGCTTCTCTGTGCACAGCTGCTTTTGTATTGTCTACTGATAGTCCACACATGAGGCATTTAGGGAATATCTGTAAACTGTAGCTTCAGAAAACAACCTCTCTGGCTCTAAACTGCACAAGTGAATTCTCAACCTGTGGGAAACACTGACATATGACATACACTATACAGTGCATTTATTGCAAAGATGGCACTGAAAGCATGGTTAGGAACTGAAACTCTGAGTTGAAATGTCCAAGTGCGTGGCAGGTAGAGCAGACGTCCTCCTTGCAACAACAAACAGAAGCAGTGAGGAACCAGAAATGGTCAGACAACTAACCAAAGATGATAAAGGAGCCAAAAAGGAACCACATTTTGTTAACATTAAATTCCATACAGGTACGTCCCAATCAAGTTTTTTGCTTCCAATCTAATCCAAGCCATTTAATATTTAGTATCCATTGTGTGAGGTAAAAAAAAACACTTACAAGTGCATGAAAATAAATCTAATGTGCATGCTAGCATGACAACTGAACAGCTCTGTGACATATTAAGAAAAATAATTGCATTTCCGCACCCAAGCTGCTCCTCAGCGACCTGATAGCTGGTTACAAACCTTACTGAAGAACTCCAGTAGGGCTCCAAAATAGCATGTCAGAAAATGTACTGTAGATTAGATTCAGTACCTGGTTGCGTCACAAGGTGGAGCCTCTTACTGTTTAATGCTCTAGCGACCAAATGAGGTGGGCACTTGTCTAGAAGCAGTTCTGTGTTGGGAAGTCGACAGTATTGTGGGGGCTTAGCCAGCAACGGGCACCATGACAAAGACTTCTGTTACGCTTAATGACCTCCAGCTAGAGTTCATGTGTTTAAGAAAAGGCCAATGTTCCTACATTTGCAACTGGTATTATGTGCTCAATTGTGCTTTTTCAATGAACCTATTTTTGATTGATAATCCTGTTGATTATTGATTGAGAAAGTTGAAGAAAATTTGCATCTTTCAACATATTGTTGTCGCCCTTTACACAATGGATCAAGCTCGGTTTTTTTTCCAGTAATGCCTTGTTTGGCCCCGATTCCAGTCTTCGATATCGGATCGGGACATTTCTAGGCCTAGATATGGGAATGATATGGCAATGTGTATGGGAACTGTGCAAAATTTGGAACGCACCTGAATAAAAAAGTTGGTTTCACCCGTTCAATCGGTGCAAACAGTGTAAAAAGTTAGTGAGCAGTTTAATGTATCTGTATCTGCTTGCTGGAACCAACCACCACAAACTCATTCAGGGACAAACACACCGTCCTCAAGCAGCCATTTGAGTTTATGAGCATCACCACTTGCCAGCTAATCACTGCCACGCATGTAGGACTGTTCACCATATGTAAAATACCCTTCTGCCACGTCGCAAACGGAGAGGCAGGGCGTGTTCGTTCACTCCGCACCACTTAGAGAAGAACAACACGCAGACAGACCTGGTCAACTAATTACGGTAATGATTGCAAAATGTTCCGAGCAGATAATCACTGGAGCATCACAAGACTGAGCAGTAAATATGCTAATGTAAATCTGAGGTAAATGGAGGCTCGTTTTTGTCCAGCCGCCACCCCCCTCTACCACCCCTCCACCCCACCCCTCCTTCTTGTTTGTTACTGCACAAGAGTTCAGCCCTGCAAGTTTAACGAAAAGCGAAAACGCAGCGCGCTAATCTGCCGTTCATCCATTTCACACGCTTCATCAGAGAGAGACGTTCATCGCAGCTCCAGACGCCGCCGGGCAGCTTTTCGAAGCTCGGGCCTTGCAGGTTGTGGAGGAGCACGCTTCTGTTGCATGCGTGCGAGCTGAGTCCACAAACGCACGGGACACTTTGGCAGAACCAGCGCGCCTTAAAGTCCTTTTTCGTTGCAGCTCATTTCCACCTCAGACGGACTCAAACCGCCCGCCGTCCTCTGCCTGGACGCTCTGGAATCCCCCCTACCGCCTCCCTGTGTGGCTGATGGACGGGATCATGAGGCCCCGGCTGAGACGCTCTGACACATCTCTTTGACAAGGTGAGAATATCTGCAGAGAAAAGACGACTCTGCCTCCCCCCCGCCACCACCACATCATCCTCCTTCTTCTTCTTCTTCTTCTTCCACTCCACTCCACACATTGCGCCTCCACTTTTACCCACCCGGCTCATATCTTGAGTGACAGCGGGAGTGCCATGACACACGTTTTACATATGATGTGAAAAGTGAGAGCAGACAGCGGATGTGGAGTGGAGGGGGGGGGGGATATTAGCCGAAGAAGTGCGCGACTTGGAGGAGGTGGGTGAACATCTCTTCCAGGAGCACCCCCACCAACCCCACCACCACCCCCCCAATCCTTAAATTTTTTTTTTTGCTTCCCAGCATGCACGGCTGTCAGCGTGCACCTCGAGAGTGGCTGAAATCACAGCTGCAGCAAAAAAGGAAATGGAGTCTGGGATGTAGAGCTGTCATCGCCGAGGCTATAAATCTCACAAATACAAATCCCTCCATCTGCACGTCCTGTTTCGCAGCCCGCATTTCACTCTGCAGGGTTTTCTTTTTCTGCTCTTTTTGCTTTCTCCGTGGAAAATTTAGCAGTAAAATCAAGGGGAGGAGGGGGGTTTTTGGTTGCATGTGGGACTGTGACAAGCAGAAAAAGAGCACTGACATTGAAAATGACTTGCACCACCTGGCACAATGAGGTGTGTGTGTGTTGGTGTGTGTGTGTGTCTGCAGTGCTGGTGGTCATTGCTCATGAAGCCACTGTTTGATTTGATCATGGACTCCCACTTTGACTGCTTATTGCACACACACACATGCACCGGCCAGCACGTCGCTCCGCCTCCACCATACACAGCCTCCACACACACACACACACACACACAATTCACCTGCAAAGCCAGGTGCACAAGCGCGCGCACACAACACGCAGCGCGCACACGCTCACAGTTTGACACACACTTGTCTGCATAGGCATTTTCGCAGTCAGGCAGCTTTTATAGTGGCATTTTCTCCACCTTTTTTTTTTCTCCTCTCACATCCATCTGCTGCTGCTACATCCACATGCACGCAGAGTGGAGACACGGAGCGCTTTGCCTGCAGGGTTACACAGGAAAGAAAAAGACATGCAAGCATCTCGTGTTGGACAAAATGTGGCCACAGCAGAGTCCCGCCGCTCCGCTCCTCTCCTCTCATCCACACATCTCTGACATCTGAGCCAAAAAGCATCTCACAGTCTCTCCTGTTTCCATCCGCGACCCTTAGAACACATCACCATGCAACTTTGACCAAAGCGAGCGAACCAAAGGGGGGGAACATGAGCAGGACTGGAAGCGGGTCAGAACACGGAGCTGCAGCAGCATCCAAACCCCGCACAAGTTCAATATCTTAAAAGAAAAAACCGGTTTGGTATCAACTCACCGATGAGAGCCAGCTGCAAAAAGTACAGTCCGAGGAAGTCCATAATGGAGATTAAATTCAAATAGATGCAATCCCGGGGCGAGCGGTGATGGAGATGAGGATGTGCAAAGAAGGGGGGGGGGGAGAGAATAAAAAGCCCTCTGTTTGTTGGAAATTGGCACCCCAAATTTAAAAAAAAGAAAAGAAAAAAAGCAGGAAGGGAAGAGAAAAAAAAGAGAAAAAGAATCGCAGCTATTTCTCAAGTCAGGTCTGGCCACTTGCGCTGACGCCGGAATCCACAGCAGTGCGTGAAAAAGCAGCAGCGGAGCGGAGCATCATTTTTTAACAGTCAAACTTTTTTTGTCGTAGAGGAAGAGAGAAGAAGAAGAAGAAGGTAAAACCGGGGGGCTGCGCCAGATCGAGCCGAGGTGATGGAAGGAAGGATGCGAGGCAGGAGAAGACGAGTCCGTTCCTTTACGCGGAGCAGCGGATCTCCTTGCGCGTACTGAAAAAATCCCCCCCACGTTCCGTTCTGTTCCGTTCCGTTCCGTTCCGTGCGTCCTGCTTCCTTCTTTCGCCTCCACCTGCCTGCGCGCCGTCTGGAAAAACTGCGGATGAATCGCGTAATTCTTTTTGGAGGGTTTGCTTTGCGCACTCCGACCTGCGACTCGCACAGTTCTCCCCCTCTTCAGTGCTCCGGCCACAGAAAGAGAGGAAGATGCCCAACCCCGGCTTCACACACGAACAGAAGAAAGAGTGGGGGGGAAAAAAATCCAATCTTGACCAAAGTTGAAATAGGACAAGTTAAATCGATAGGCTATTTCACTGTGCCATAAAAATGGAAACAACAAAGCTGCGTAAAATGGTGCATAGGAGGTATGGGAGGGTGGAGCGGAGCAGAGCAACGCTGAAAGTAGGTTATTCACTCCCCAAAATGTAAGAAAATATAAAGAAAAGCAGCAGTTGAACGGGAATCATTGATTAGGAGAGAGTCTTCCAGGGGCCCCTACAGAGGAAGGCTGACTCACAGTGTCTGCGCCTCTTAATGGTGGAAATGAAGAGACCATCTTGCAGCCAGCATGGGCTGTTTGAGGCTACCTGCTGTCTAATGTGCTCCTGCTGCTCTCCTGTTTTCAAAGCAGAACAAAGAATAATTTATTTTTGATCTGGGTTTCGGGGACAGCAGGGCCTGACTGAAGCTCCACATAAGCTGCACTGTTGTTATTTTCAGACTTTGTGGTTTGCTTTTTTTTGTATCTGCTAGAAATGTGTTAGCCACGAGCCCAGAATAATTGGATTAAGCTGCATAAATCATGAAGAATATCCAGCATTGGAGATACTGACAGCTGTTCTGGGTGGGTTATTTTCCTTTTTCTTTTTTTTTCTTTTTTTTTTGGCCAAAGCTTGAATTATTTTCAAGCAATTAAACCAGGGGTGTCAAATTCATTTTAGTTCAGGGGCCACATACAACCCAATTTGATTTTAACCAGTAAAATAATAGCAAAATTATTTATAAATAACGTTTTCCCTTTGTTTCTGAGCAAAAAGTAGATTATAAAAATGTCCTTGCACTTATTTTTGTTAAATTTCTTGAGAAAAATACAAGCAACTTCGACAATATAATGCCTCGGTATCAGGTATCTGGAACTGAACAATACAGTATTTTACTTTATGACTAAAACAGCTTGTCGGGATCTACAAATTATTTTAACTTACAAATTTACAATGTGCAGTTAATGCAGTTAATTGAACATGGCATCGGTTATTATAACAATGCTTCTTGTACTGTCCCTATTAAATAAACGTATAAAAAAAAAGTCTTCTCTGTCATCCCGAGGGCCAGATTGGACCCTCTGGCAGGCCGCATTTGGCCCGCGGGCCGTATGTTTGACACCCCTGAATTAAACTCACACTCTTGATGTGATAATTATTCTTGTGCAGCTTGTTTTTACAGCATCTCAGTGACACTTTCATCCAAAGCCTCTTGTTTGTGCAGCATTTTTTAAAAAAGAAAAATGAAAGGCTGACACCAGTGGAAACGTGGGAAGGATCACACTCGGGTTTTTGCAAAGAATAAGCTGCTCAACCTTTTAGACGCTGCAAAACTTCTTTTCGGCGTTTCACTTCTCTTTCTCTAAAAAAAGCGAGTGGGCAGCCGTGTTCCCTCTTAGGATTTGCTTACACCGAGACAGTGGGAAGGTTGAGAGGGAAGAGATACCGCAGGAGGTGAGACGCTTCTGCGAGGATTTGTTCTCCAAGGCCAACAGCATGTGTTGCTTCCCCCCCCAACTTTTCTTTTTAAAACTTTCATTGTGTTTGTAAAGATTTATCTGCAGCCCGGAGCCAGTTTTAATTACTTACTGCTCACAAAGTATGTACATCAGTATCAGAATTAACTTATAGCATGCAAAAAAAGAGGAAAGAGTGGGAAAATGCTGAGCAGTTTAATGAAATATACTGATTCTATACAGTATCTGGAGACTCCTATAGTAGCTGATAATGTCTAACTTCACTATGTCTGTAAATAACAATTAAAAACTAGAAAATGTCTGAAGAAATTCTGATGTCCTGCTATAATTATGCATAAGGTATAAGTTCTGAAGTACATTTTATTTTGAAAAGCCAGCATATTTCAATGGGGATTCCAAAAACTGTAAGACAAATTGCTGCCAAAAGTCATAGCGATCATTCCTGATCGAGAGGCACATTTTAATATAAAATGTTTATGAGTTTTCTTAAAGTTGTGAGATGAGTTATGCACAGAAAGTCATGTTGGAAGAACCTTTAATAAGAATTGGAAACTTTCTGAAGAAGTTTTGAGTGTGCCAATGCAGCTTAGCATGTCCTGTTATAATTATACATAAGGTATATTCATATAAGTAGATTTTATTTTGAAAAGCCAGCTGTTTCACAAACCCTTATCAGCAGCTTCAAATCTTTCAGCTCTTACTCTGAAAGTGTATCAATCAGCCAATCAGCTGTGAGTCACTGGTTGGTTGCAGGGAGCAGAGCAGGCAGGCTAAGGATTAGACCCTCGAACAAACGGTCACAGCTCAAAAACTACAAGTCGTATCAAAAAAATTCTTTCACCGTGTGAAGCAGAATCTTGTTTTGAACATTCTGATGTATTTTCATGTCCATATGGTGTTTTATACAGATTTGGAGGCAGGTTAAAGAGACTCACCGTTTCTGATTTGGAGCTGCGATATAATGGGAGTCAATGAGAGTTTTGGTCGTCACACTCTGAGCTCTGAGGAGATTTGTGAAAAAACTGTAAATCCTATGGTAGTGAAACCCACGCTGGATGAAAGAGGACAACAATACGTACATTTCTATGTATAAATTATTCATGTAGAGGAGATATTGCAAGGAGGAGACAAGCTTAACTGCACTTTTTTCAAAAAAAAATATGTGGTCAAAACTTAGAGTGGGGACTCTGGTTGAAGAAAAATGATTTATTTTCAAAAAATTCATAAAACTTAAACTGCAACTGCATGAAAACCATAAAAGATCTGAAAGCACGGATTTAGAGGAATAACATTTAAAACCTTGTCAACTGTTTAAACTTTCAATTAAGTTTCTACTGTAACATATACCAGAGCTACAGGGTCCCAAAGATGGCTGGTTTTTTGCAGTTGTCTGGCCGGCTTCTCATTCATTTCAATGGGAATATTTAAGGCAGTTTTTTTATGAACTTTGTAAAAACAACACAACAAATCGCTACCAAAGTTCATAGCAAATCATTCCTGATCGAGCTGCACATTTTGATGTATCATTTGTATGGGTTTTCTTAAAGCTGCGGGACGAGTTAGAAGATCATGTTGGAAGACTCTATAATAAGATTAAGCCTGAGGAATAGCAGGAAATGTGCTCCAGTGCTTATGTATCGGCACATTTAATGAGTCCCTGCCAGAGATAGCAGCAATTATTTGGGTAGTAAGGTAAAAAAAGAAGTGATGATTCTACTACCAAATAGGAAGCTTTTGTCAGTTGCAGCCCTGTTTCTGTTAAAACAGGTGTGCTTTTACACAGAGCTCTTGCCAAGTGTGGATTTAACAGGAAAGAAAGCAAAGAAAATGCTCTCCACCGTAACACTGGAGGGGAGGCGGGAAGAAAAGTCTGCGGTTTGGATGCTGGCCGTTCTCCAGCAGCTGCTACGTTTACTGCCTTGCTCACGGGCAAACTGGCAATCCTTACTCAGGGGTCTTCAGAACAGTGTTATCCAAGATCAGCCCTTCTGCTTAGAGCCAAAACAGACGGCATATTGATTCCCACCCCTGCCCTTTGAAACCCCCTCCCTGCTTCAAATCGACTCCAACCGGTGGAATATCTTCTGCCTCCCTGCTTGCTTTCGCTCTGAAGAAGAAAAAGAAAAAGCTGCCTTGCCCTTAAAATATTTGCTGATGTCATAAGCCAGGAGAGGATGTGGGACAAGCTCCTGCTGGGTTTTGCCATAAAGCTGCGAGGAGAGTCTTACCACGGGCTGATTGAGAGGTGTTAATGCATTCAAATTAATGCCAGCTCCTGAGTTGTTGTTTTTTTTTTTTCTTCTTCTTCTGGTTGTCTGCCTACTGATACACAGTCTTGCTGAGACACATGGAGAGAGAAATTAGAGGGTGATGCTGAGAAGGAAAGCGAGAGGGGAAATAAAAAAGAGAAGCAGCAGAGAGATGCTGCTGCTGCTGCTGCTGCTGCTGCACCACCTACACATCGCCATGCCGGTGTGACTCGACGACTGTGATGCAGCCACTTTGTAGCCCCGCTATTGACCAGCGACAGAGCTGAATCAGACGCCGGAGCGGCCTTCAGCGCCGTAGTACATAAACAATGACTTGCTGGGCGATAAAGCTACAGTTACATGGTAATGACACAAGGCCGGCTGCTGCACAGCCTCTGCTCTCTGTGATCGTCATAGCTGCAGCCTCACGCATCGTGTCAGCAACATTTCTCTCATCTCGTTGCTTAACTTTCACCACAAACATGCCTGGGTTGTTGTTCATCGGCCCTCTGATGGTTTTCTTACAAGTACTTAACATTATAATGAATGACACATTATTAACCAAACAGTGCAGCCACCCCAAACTAAACACTCATTTTCCAACGTTTTAGTGCTTTTTTAATGAGATTTTATTGGAGTTTTGCCATTGTAAGAGGCAGACAATAGGGTACAGATCACCTTATTGACGGGATTGTACCCCCAATCACTAGGCGATTAGGTTGACCCCGTAAAAGACAAACACTTCATATGTTATCAGCCCATTAAATGGCCCCTATCATCATTCCATTACACCTGGTCCAGTAGGAACCTCCTTCATGTTCCAGTCGGCTAAGTAGGAGCATCATTAGCTCATTTAATTGCTGTAATGCTGCACCCACAAAGGGGAACAGACGACCAGATTTGGATGCTGCAGGGGCTGCTGCAAGTTTCACACAACAGACTTGAATTCGACTCATGACTTGGACCACAACTATAGTTTTGTTTTTGCACTTAAGTCCCAATCTGACTGCGTTCATGCGCTACTTTTACATTCAGTATTTATTTGCGTTTTTGGTCAGTGATTGGTCAAGTTTAGGAACCAAAACTTGACCAATCACTCTTGGCCAAGTTTTGGTTCGATTTAAAACGCTAAGTTTAAAAGACTAAAATTTTAGTGCTTTTAAAATGACATTTTATTGGAGTTGTACCATTATTAGGCAACATTTGCTTGGAAATAAACTGGGGACTCACTCTGTGGTGATGGTGCTGTACCCCCAACCACTTGATGATTGGGTTGACCCTATAAAAGATGCATGTTCTGGATGTTATTAGCCCATTAAATGGCCCCTATCATCATTCCTTTACACCTGGTCCAGTAGGAACCTCCTCCATCTTCCCGTCGGCTCAGTAGGGGCATCATTAGCTCATTTAATTGCCATAATATTGCACCAACAAAGAGGAGCAGACGTCCAGATTTGGATGCTGTAGGGCTGGTGCAGGTCAGCTAAGTTTCACACAAGAGACTTGAATTCAATTTTCGACACGGACCACAACTACAGTTTTGTTTTTGCACTTAAGTCCCAATCTGGGCGCGTTCATGTGCTGATTGGTCAAGTCTAGGAACCAAAACTACTCAGAAAAATGCTCATGGTTGGGTTTAAAATCCACCCTGTCGCTACGTTTACTTCACTTGAGATTTTATGAGCACTTGTAAGCAAGCAATTGTCAATATTATCAAGGTCACTTTCTGTTTATCGGTGATCAGAATGGATGATAACGCACCAGCTGAGCCCACTAGGAGGTGAAGGATGTCGATACTGGTCCACGTGCATGAGAATGTTCTGCAGTGATACCGGCCTTTAATGGGCTGATAACGTCCACATTTTTTGACAAAAGATCCACTAAATGTGAAAAGTGAAGCCAACCCAGTCAAAATTACGTTCCTGTACAATCAAACTGCATTAGACTTCCTCTCAAAGGACTAGAGTTCGCCTCCCATAATAGACAAGAAACCATTATCTTGCTTTCTGGTTTAGTTTAGGGAAATATTATAGTTTATACTTTAACATGTTAGAATTTTGGTTAACGTTAGGCACCAGAAGTACTTGGTAAGGGTTAGGGAAAATGTCATGGTTTGGGCTAAAATACACCCACTTCACTACACGTCTGAAGTTTCTCCTCCATTTTCTGGGTTGCCAGGGTGACAAGCCCCGCCCCATCTAATATATGATTGATAAAGCAATGAAATAATTTGCAAAGACGCGTTGATTAGAAACAGATTTCTTACAGTTTAGTTGTAGAAGCGTGTAATTTTGTGTTGACTGTTCTCATGAAATAGCCTTATAGCTGCATTCTTTCTAACAGCCAGCAGGGGGCGACACTTCTGGTTGCAAATATCTTGTAAACGGCACATACATGAATATACATTTAATAGGTTTGTGTCTGCTTTGGCGACATTTATCTGTCAGAACCTGGTTAGAAACTGACAACAACCTCAGTCCACGTTGAATGTAAGATTTTATCTAGGTTTTGTGTTTGAGAATTCAGTTCAAGAACACTGCCAACAGAAAACTAAAAGTAATGTCCGGGGTGGCGTGAGTAAGATCCCAACTGCCATGTCCACTGTGTTTCTGCCTTTCAGCCAAAACATTGTGTCAGCCTGGCCTTGAGAGCAAATAGCACAACTTAAGCGAGCAACTAGCTTTGTTCGTTGCCCATGAGTACATCATTAACTCAGACTGTGTAAAAGTGGGTCTGAAAAGTGCAGTCAATGCAGAAGCGCCTTAAAATTGCATTATGTCTAACAGCCAGCAGGGGGCGACTCCTCTGGTTGCAAAAAGAAGTCAGAATGTACAGAAGTACATGAGAAAATGAGTTGACTTCTCACCTAATTTATTACCGCAATAAACATTTTCTTGATTTGTTTATGGTCTCATTTTGTAGTGTCATGCCTTCTTCAGCTGCTTCGATCGCAAATAACACAAGTTCAGGTAGCAGCTAGCTATAATATTGCAATAGAAGTGGACACAGCCTCTTGGTGTGAGTAATTAAGCCAGCTAAGAAGTCTATTAAACCTGCATTGGTCATAACCTGGATGGTACGGCAGATATTCCAGCTTGGGTTGCAATTGAAAAGAAGTGCATTATAAATAGTTCTCTGTGTGCACTCCTTTTTTCAACATCCAACCTGCCCACAGGCACAAAGGTGAACAACCGGATAATTTCTAATTGTCTCAGAATCTGGTTACAAATTAAAAAGTACTGCAAGTTGCCAGGCACTTCCTTCCACGCTCCAATTCACCACAATCATGCATTTCCTCCATCACTTTCAGATGCAACTTTCGATAGCTGGAGGTTAAAAGGCATGGTCACTTTAAAAGATCTGTACATTAATAAGAAATTTGCCTCCTTTGCCCAGCTAAAAGACAAGTTTTCTCTCCCATCAACACATTTCTTTAGATATTTACAAATCAGAAACTATGCCCGTCAAAGTTTGCCTAATTTTGAAAACCTCCCTGAGGAAACAAGGGTTTACTCACTCCTGCTGGGACCGCCTGACTCCAAAGGCTTGATCTCAAACTTTGTCAAAATATTTCTTGAACATGTTAACTTTGATACACAATCTTTGAGGTCGGCCTGGGAGAAAGAGCTGGGGTTGCAGATTGATAATAAGGATGTTTGGGAGGAGAGCCTCAGCAGAATACGCTCCTGTTCCATTAATGCTAGACACCAGTTAACTCAATTTAAGGTAATGCACAGACTACATTACTCAAAAGTTAAATTAAATAGAATTTATCCTACAATCTCCCCTCTGTGTGACCGGTGCAGATCTGCGGAAGGCTCTCTAACCCACCTTTTTTGGACCTGCCCAAAACTGCATAACTTTTGGTGTGAAATATTCCAGTGGTTTTCTGAAATCTATGACACCGTGTTTAGCCCTGAACCTCAGGTAGCAATATTTGGATATTCTCTCTCCTTACAAAACCACAGCCTCTCAGTGCAAAGCACTATCATGTATGGAATGGTAATCGCCAAGAGACTGATTTTAAGACTCTGGAAATCGGACACTGTGCCTCAGTTTAAGGCGTGGCTGATGGAACTGACTAGCTTATTACATATGGAGAAAATCCGATACAGTGTCATGGACAAGCTTAATAGATTTTATACCATATGGCAACCATTCTTGGATCGTCTTGCCTGGCCTGATGGACACTCCAACACACCCACAGTGGCCCACTCACCTCGACCTTGAAAATCTTTGGTCTGTGGTACTTTAGTGATACAAAATGTATTTTGTTGTTCTTTGTACGCTCAGTTCTGTCTTTGTTTATGTTAGTCTTTGTCTACTTCTGTTTTCCTTAAAAAGCTGAATAAAAATATTGTTAAAAAAAAAAAAACCTGCATTGGTCCAAACAGCCAGCAGGAGGCGATTCCTCTGGTTGCAAAAGAAGTCTGATTGTTTAGAAGTCTATGGCAAAATTACCCTACTTCTCACCTGATTTATTAACTCAATAAACAATTTCCTGCTAAGTTTATGGTCTCAATTGCGAGTTTCAACTCTCCTTTAATGGCTTTGATCGCAAATAACGCAAGTTCAGGTAGCAACTAGTTAAATTTTGCATTGGATTTATTGATACTCATGAATATTCATTAACTCAGACTGTGTAAAACAAGTGGATTCAGCCTCCGGGTTCGAAAAGTAAAGTAAATGTGAAAAAACTGCATTCCTTTTAACAGCCAGCAGGGGGCGACTCCTCTGGTTGCAAAAAGAAGTCTGATTGTTTAGAAGTCTATGGGGAAATGACTCTACTTCTCACTTGATTTATTACAGCAATAAACATTTTCCTGATGAGTTTATGGTCTCATTTGCTAGTTTAAAGTCGTCTTCAGCACATCATGATGTTCAGTGAGTAAATTATGATCCCACTTAGAGGAAAATAGATGATAAAGCAGGGTATGATTAAGAGCGTGGCTGCCTTGTAATTGACAAGCTGCTGTGGGATTGTTGATTTGGGTTCTAAATCAGATCCGCTAGTTGCTTGTCATGTCTGGTTTTAACTCACAATAGCAGTCCACAAGCCAATAGGTGGCCTAACAGTGGTTGCAGCCATCTTTTATCTTTTATTGTCAACAGTTGCCCCACATTTTATAGCCTTTAATCAACATCTGTCAAGTAAAAACGTCATATTTGTAGGTGAAGGCGTTGTTGGACTACGGCTTCCGTCAGTCTCGCACTGCCACTTTTTGTAATATATGCTTTTTAATAGCAAGTTTTACTTCAGTTCAGCTCATAACACTACATTTCCATTTCCTCCCCTCGGGTAGAATTACAGCAGAAACAACTGACGGTCTGGACTGACGGCACTTTCCTGGCCGTCACACTGATTTTGTCCCATTTTCAAATTCTGTCCCTGCTGTGGGCAATATAATCAAGGCACAGTGCTACAAAACAATCCCTGTGTGTTATAGCCTTTAGAGGCGGTGGAGGCTTCGCTTGTGAGCAGTGATGAGATCTGAGTGGAATGAAACTCAGCATGTCTCATTTGATGTCCAAGCGTAGTGGGTTTTTTTTTTTTTTTTTCTCCAGCCGTGAGAGTCTCAGTTGATAGAATTCTATGAAAAGCATAAACAGCGAACTCGGTGTACTGAAAATCTCCCCGACTATTAATGTGTACTGTATTTCTTTTTGAACTTTCGAATCTTAGAAACGTATTGCCTGGAGATGGGGGGAATAATAAAGAAAAAAAGCACATTTATTTAAGCCACGTGCTGAGGAACAGTTCTGAAGTACTTGGATCTGAGTAGGTGGCAGCGACTGCACAGCTCCAGCTGAGATTTGCTTGACATCTTCTCACATCTATAGTCTTCATATGTTTTTGCAGCCTAACTGATATGATGAGGTGTTTAACCGCTGATAACTTCTGTCTGCATATGTGACATCCGTTGCATGTCTGTCCATCAAAGAAGAGGCATCTCTGCTCTGCTAAAATATCTTTACTTTATCCCATTTGAGGTTTACTGTGTATGCAGCACTTTTTTTTACCCAACTACATTTATGAGGTTACTTCAAAAAGCTTTTGGACTCACCAGAAACATCACTGGAGAAAGACTGTTCATGCATTATTTTTTTTGGCACATTAACTTTAATGCATTTAGTTCTCTGATGTTCAACCTTTGCAGAAGGAGGTCATCTTGAGCCTCCATATAAACCGATCAGCCACTACGTTATAACCACTGACAGGTGGAGTGAATAACATTGATCATATTGGTACTATGTAGTGTTCTGATGGAAGACCTTGGATTTTAACATCCATGTTGATGAAACTTAGACACCCAAATAAACACTGTCCCACAACAAACACACTCCCTCATGCTAATGGAAATCCCAAATGTCACTGGCAGGAAAATGAACCCCACCACATGGAAACAACATCAACCAATCAGGAGCATGTTGAGGAACATGACAATTGTGTTGATTGACCTCCAAACTTCCTACACCCCATTGTGATCAAGCATCAACAGGATGCAGTGGAACAAGTTGGATTGACAGAGGCCCCACTGCACAAGCCAGAGTACCCAAAGGATCCAGTGCCAACGTCCTGGTTCCAGACCCCATAGGACACCCTGAGAGGTCCTCTGGTCCATGTCCAATGGTTCAGAGCATTTCTGACCACATAAAGGGGACCAACACAATATTAGGCAGGTGGTCATGATGTTATGCCTGATCAGTGTATACAGTACGTTTGTAACTGCAGCTAAATTCTACAAAGTACTTAACAATGTGTTTCTTATTCACCCATTCACACACCAATGGTCGCAGAGCTACCATGCAAGCTGCTCACCTACCATTGGGAGCATGTTGGGGGTTTAGTGTCTTGCCCAAGGACAACACAGTACACGGAGGGCCCAGAGATCAAACTGCCAACCTTTCAGTTAGTGGAAAACCTGCTCTACCACGTGAGCAACGGCCGCCACTCAAAAAATAAAATATTCACAAGACTACAGAGATCGTCGGATGTTGCACAAAGTGTCTGTGCAAGCGGGAAAGCTGCAGAGATGAACTGACTGTCACATGAAGTACGTTTAGACTCAGCAGATTTCTGTTTAAGCAGCTAAAACAAGCCATGACAGGTGAGCTGTATTTATGGATCTGTTTCCATTTCTGGGGAGGAAGTCATGTTAAGGATGAAGGTGTGGGTGATGACAGGCGTAAACTGCTGCTCCTCTGTGCTGCAGAGACTTTCTGGAGAACTTCCTGACTTATGTTTGCTGTATAATGTCTTCTTTGTCTGTATTTTGTGTTTGTATGTCTTCTGGATATAATAATGTTTTTATGTTCTTGATTAAAACAGTTTAATAAAGACACCTCCAAGATGCTGTCATCAACATATGAAACAACCAAACCTAAAGCAGTTCTTTCACACCAAACACAAGCATGTATAAGTTCGCAAGGAAGCTTGATTAGCATTAGCAGCTACCTATAATGCACTATAACCCTAATACACAGTTCTTCATGCATCCAAGTTCAAGCATGTTTTGTATGTGTAAGGAAGATTTTATGTTGAACCCAGTATTTCCATAATCAGTATCAGACTTTCTTCAGGCAAATCGGTTGTGGTTGTAACTCCATAATTAATCAGCATTCCAAATGTAGGAAGACATGAATCCCAAAACAACATTCTACTGAACTTCCATTACCATGCAGAAAGTTAGAAAACACTTTATAACATATATATACATATATATAGATGGCAAACTGTTTAAGAAATTAAAAATGGAATGAAAGTCTCAATAAATGAAATGAAAGTCTGAATATATGGAATAAGAGTCTGAATATATATAATTAAAGTCTGAATATATGGAATGAAAGAATGAATATATGGAATGAAAGTCTGAATATATGGAATGAAAGTCTGAATATATATAATTAAAGTCTGAATATATGGAATGAAAGTCTAAATATATATAATGAAAGTCTGAATATATGGAATGAAAGCCTGAATATATGAAATGAAAGTCTGAATCTATGGAATGAAAGTCTGAATATATGAAATGAAAGTCTGAATATATGGAATGAAAGTCTGAATATATGGAATGAAAGTCTGAATATATATAATTAAAGTCTGAATATATGGAATGAAAGTCTGAATATATATAATTAAAGTCTGACTATATGGAATGAAAGCCTGAATATATGAAATGAAAGTCTGAATCTATGGAATGAAAGTCTGAATATATGGAATGAACATCTGAATATATTGAATGAAAGTCTGAATATATATAATTAAAGTCTGACTATATGGAATGAAAGCCTGAATATATGAAATGAAAGTCTGAATCTATGGAATGAAAGTCTGAATATATGGAATGAAAGCCTGAATATATTGAATGAAAGTTTGAATATATATAATTAAAGTCTGACTATATGGAATGAAAGCCTGAATATATGAAATGAAAGTCTGAATCTATGGAATGAAAGTCTGAATATATGGAATGAAAGTTGCCTTCTTGTTTATGTGACTTCGCGTTCACTTGTACGACTGCGAGAAGTGCCAGGATGAATGGAGCTGGCTGAAATTTAGTAGCTGCAGTCCTTAGGAATGAATACCTTATTTACACGATGGTGTTGTGCTGAGTTATGTCTGCGATACACGCCGGAAATGGCAAAATATTGAGAGTTTCATTCAATAAATTCAGATTTTCATTCCATATATTCAGAATTTATTTCCATTGTTTGTGTTTGTTGAATCTGTTATTGTTGTATTCTGAAGCATTGTAACTTGTTGTACAAATGTAGTTATTATTAATATTACAGACATAGCGGAAATCCATGAATGTACCTGAAGATTGTTGTCAATAAATACGCAAAAATACAACAATGTCAAAGGTTTAAACCTCCAAGGACCAAAATGTTTCCCACTATAATCTTGTAGCCTAACTAAACCTTCAGTTACATTTACACAGCAAGTGAATGAATGAATATATAGAATCCTCCGTAGTAAATAGAACAAGGTCTCGTGAAATTTTCATCTGTTCACAGTACATAAAAAATAATCATCAAATTTATCTCTAACCCGGTCAGGACTGTATACATTAAACCGCGTCCCTATAAATAGACTCTAAAGGCCTCCAGAGGAAACCGCAGTGAGGAAAACACACATATTAAGCAGGCGACATGTAACAGAGCATGTAGTTATTATGGAGGAGTCTCTTTTAGATGCTTCATCTACACATGGTTCCTACAAGAGTTTGGAGACGGATGCATTTTGTTGGAATATAGTTTGATTCAACATCACAGTATTTTGTCTATTCAGTGTCAGCAGTTTTGGGGTACAGGTATGATTGTTACTACATGGAGTGTTATTTAACTTTCTGTACCTGGCAGGAAAACATTGCAAATACATGATGTTTTGTGCACTGGTAGGCAGAAGTCTGTCATAGAATAGAAACAATATAAGTGGGTCTTTCCACCTTAAATCACGAAAGTTTGTGAACAATTTCTGCCTGATTTTCTAAATCTATAAATCCTTCTGGTATAAAATAAGGACATTTATGATGGTATTTATGAAAATTTGGCTTGACATATCAAATACTTTTTTAAATTGCCCGTCAACCCACTTTCAGCAGGTTTTTTGGACAGTGAAATTTGAGGCTGTTTGAACGACAATATCTCAGGAACTAATAAAGACAGCAGCCTGAAATTTACACAGTTATTTCTCATTGTAGCATTTAATCAGAATATTTAATACTGTGCAAGTTTTGACTCCACTGCTCTGTTCAACTAGGATTAGCCTGTCTAGAAATATTTTTGTTTTTATCGTCAAACCACGTACGAAGGTTCAACAATAATAAGCTTATTTTTAATTTTTGTGATGAAGTATTTCAAATTAAAAGCATGTCATATGTTTCATTTTGTACTATTATGACATGCAGCTGCATATGGCTCAGACTATATAACTAGTCAACTTCTGCATTATCAATTTTTTTTTGTTAACTTGTGCTGAAACATAGAACTCTTTATTACGGCTTTATTTTTTCATATTTTCAACTCACCCACAATCAGAGAGTATTTGAGCTACTTCTCCAACATTTCAGATTCACAACCAATGACATGATGAGAAATAACTGTGAAAATGTCAGGCGTTTATCTTTAACAGCTGCTGAGATATTGTCTTTCAAACAGCCTCAAAATTTAAAGTACGAAAAAACCTGCTGAAAGTGGGTCGACGGGCGATTTTTTAAAAAAAAATGTCCCGTAATCCATTGGATATCAATCTAAAACTTCACAAATACCATTCTAAACATCTACAGTTTAGGATTTAAAAAGTTCCAAGCAAATCAGAGGTGGTCGAGCAGAAGGCTTCTGATGATTTAACATGGAATAACCCAAATAAAATTGACTGCTTTTGGATAAACGAATGAATGGATCAGGATTTCTAAAGTAGGATCTCATGTCTGGCAGAGTAGAGAGAAGCTTCACAGTGTTACAAAGACTATATTGCAGCATATTGACGGTATTGTTGTATGAAAATCTAAATAACCACAGAAAAAAGCAGCAGGGTGTGATAATATGAGCAGAGATCACTGGTGGGACTTTGTGTCATGACACCACTATTTATAAAACCCTGGCGACGGCTCCGGTCGCAGTTTATTTTAGCCGAACTCCGGCTGCAAACTGAGGCTCAGAGTCGGTGTCTGTGACGCTGTGCGACTCGTGGAGAGTCTCAGGTGCGGCCTGCATTGAAAATAATGTCCTCGCTCCTCACATTGTTGCGCTGGGTTTGGCGCTGGAAGCAAGGTTAGGCTCGGAACCGCCTGCGAAATTAAAAGTTTGCACTCTGAAAGGGGCCATTTTCTAGAATGAATGCTGGTTCAAGGGGAAGCTGTTGCAAACTTTTACCTGCAATGGAGGATTTCCACCATAACTTACTTGACACAGTGGATTTCCTTCAGGTTGGCTGGCTACAACCCTGATTAGAGTTTGCATGGGGCAATGTATTTGCAGTGCAACTTGTCACCAGCCTTTCCAGCAACAATAAACCCTCTCTGAAGATGAAGCTGAATATGAGAAGCCCTGCCTGCAGTGGTGCCAGCGTACTGCAGCATCAGCTCGCTGCACGCTCGAGCTGTAACCAGAAGCTGGCAGGAGAAAAACAACAAATCTGAAGGCGGACTGTGCCAAACGAGGCTGTGGCGTGTTTGGGCTTCTCAAATCGGGCCTGTGGTGTAATTACAATCATATCTGGCCATCGCAGCGGGCAGCCGACGAGACGGACGCGTCCAAAAAGGAGCGAAAAGGACCCTCGTACGCCCTTGTGGCAGCTCGGCGGCTGTTTTCGTGATGTGTTTGCGGCGGCATATTTCAGATGCACAGCGAGGATGAGTGGAAATGGATAAATCAATGGGGCCATCTGGGGAGAGGAAGTCAAGATGAGAAATGGTTTAACGCTGACGTTCATTCGACAGTAGCCTCACAGACCTAATTATTCCATTCATTAGCGGGATGCAAAGAGAGAGAGAGGGAGTCTTGTTATTTTCCTGACACACACAAAAAAATGAAATGATTTCTCCCTTTTAATTTGCCCTTAAGGAAGTGATAGGTCATGTCATATTTGTGTGGGGGCTTTTTTTTTTAGCACGCAAAGGAGCAATTAACTTTCTTGATATTTACAGATCAGGCTTGTTATTTATGGTGACGTTTAAAAACTGCGAGAAGGAAAACGCCGAAGATGCCAACAGCGGCTGCAGAAGCGAACACGTGACGCCGAATGATCTCGGTGACTGCAGCAGGTCTAAATTAAGGCCCCGGTTGCCATGTGTATTACTGGATATCATCATTGTCATTGTCTGCCCTCTCCAGCTGAGTCAGTAGTCATCAAACACACACACACACACACACACACACACACACGAAACGACAGCTCTCACTTCCACTGTCTCTCATATTCACAGTGCAGCCTGATTAGAACGCAGTAACCTACACGACGCCTGTATATTTTTATATAAACACGTCAGAATCTCTGCACCGAATCCCTTAAACCAGTGGTTCTCAACTGGTCCAGCCTCAGGACCCACTATGTCTCTACTAATCACAGTCACGACCTGTATTTTTGAAGTTTGCTGTTCCTGTTAACAAATTAAGGTTTATTTGGGTGTAGTCTCAATGTATTTTGACACAGCTTGGGAAAATTTTGGCTTATTTTTTGTTCTTTTTGGTGTATTTGGACACTTTTGCCAAGTTTTGGGCATATTTTGGCCCATTTTGACAGATTCTGAGCACATTTTGGTTCATTTTTGGCACATTTTAGCATAAATTTCTCCAATAAGCTGGCAGAGTCAAATCTAGAGGTTAATACTGGGCAACTACTGGTGTCACCACCACTAAATATCCTGCTACTCAAAGCAAACTGTGTCATAAGAAACACGTCCTTCAAAATAAAAGACTTTACACCAGTACTTTTTTAGGGGGGGAATGCTTGTGCGACCCTCTGAAAATGGCTTCGCGACCCACTTTTGGGTCCCGACCCACCAGTTGAGAACCACTGCCTTAAACTGTCTCAAAACTGCAAATCTTCAAGTTGAATTTCATCTCGGTGAAGACTGAGAAGCGATGATTGTGTTGTGGCTAAAAAAAACTCCTGTGCAGAATCACCACACTGTGACCAGGTGCTCAACACGCTGACGCTCCTACATGCAACACAGTTCAGGTGATTTGCGCTAAATAGCAGGACGTCGGGGCAGAGCTCTGCCAGTTTAACCCAATGAGACTAACTGGTGGTGCACAACCATGTAAATGATGAAGAACAGCAGCTGACATGCTCCTGGAGCGCTCCAGACTCAATGCACTTTCCAGAGGGTTTCAGTGCTGAACTTTTTACCAGAACTGGGTTTTCCCATCTCAAACCATCAGGGTCCCTCTGCTCGACCAACTCTTGAAACCCTTTCATTGTGAACTATGGATATCTAAAATGTCGATGGTAAATATTTTAGCTTCATATTTCAAGCACTTTCCGAGATACTTTAAAAAAAATTGCCTGTTGACCCACTTTAAGCAGGTTTTTTTTCGCATATTGAAATTTGAGGCTGTTTGAACGACGAAATCTCAGCAACTATTGAAGATAAAAACCTGAAATTTCCACTGTTATTTCTCCTCATGTCATTGATTCAGAATCTGCAATACTGGAAGAGTAGATCAAACAGCCTCTGATTATCTGAGAGTTGAAATATGGACACCAATCTGAGCCGTCGTGAAAAGTTCCATGCCTGAGCTCAGATTAGTCAGCGGGTGATATTTTCTGAGCCATATGTAGCTTTCATGTCACATCCTTCAGGAGGGATGACAACAGGGCAACTTGCAGAGTGGATATTTCATCGAAGGGGGGAAATGCTACCAATATGCTCAAACATTCGCTCACACAGCACGAGATAACTTGGAATGAATGTTGGGTTTTCGATCCGCTCCGGAGTGAGTCTCAACCCAGCACCAGCGGCAACATTAGCACGTCCTCTGCAGGTAACTAACTAACCAACACTGCCTATCATGTTAGCGCCATCTGCCTCATTGTAAAACCTGCATTGCATTTAGATGACCATGACAAGGGGCAGAGAGAGACACACTTGACTGTATTCATCAGTGGCTGACGTAGCTTTATTTTTGAGTGCTCAGCTCATACATCCTTTGAAAAGGGAGAATTTTAATGTCTAATAGAAAAATGTTGAACATGTTACTGGACATTCTTGTGTAATTGCCACAGAATAATTTATGTTGTAATTCGTTAATTTCGGGGCTGCACAGTGGCTCGGTGGTTAGCAGCGCCGCCTTACAGCTAGAAGATCCCCGGTTCACGTCCCGGTTAGGACGCCTGGGATCTTTCTGCATGTTCTCCCTGTGCACGCGTGGGTTTTCACCAGGTTCTCCAACTTCCTCCCACAGTCCAAAAACATGCTGAGGTTAATTGATGATTCTAAATTGTCTGGTTGGTGTGTGTTTCTATGTGTAGCCCTGTGATAGACTGGTGACCTGTCCAGGGTGTCCCCTGCCTTCACCCTGAGTCGGCTGGGATAGACTCCAGCCCCCCCGCGACCCTACAGATGATTAAGCGGTGTATAGATGATGGATGGATGGATGGATTTTGTTAATTTCGACAGAAGAATTTTTTTTAAACTATTTTTTCTGGGCACTCCCTGGCACCCCATCGAGGAGCCCCAGGCTGTGGGCCTCTTAAGACCTCACCGTTGGCTTTGTAAGGCCATGTAGCTCCTAAACTAAACAAAGTTGATGCTAATCGACATGTTTGCTCTCCTTTTTTTCCAAATGAGAATCGGTAAGAGAATCGAATTATTAAGCAGAATCGAAAATGGAATCGTAAAAATCAGATCAGTTCCCGTTTCTAAAGATGAGAAGTAACAGTGAAAATATCAGACTTGTATCTTTAATAGTTCCTGATATATTGTCGTTCAAACAGCCTCAAATTTCAATACGTGACAAAAACAAGCAGAAATGGGCCAATTTTAAAACATTTTATCTCAGAAAGTATTAGATACATCCATCCACCCATCATCTAGACACCGCTCAATCCTCTGTAGGGTTGCAGGGAGGCTGGAGTCTATCCCAATAGGTCACCAGCCTATCACAGGGCTACACATAGAGACAGACAACCAAGCACACTCTCATTCACACCTATGGACAATTTAGAATCATCAGTTAACCTAAGCATGTTTTTGGACTGTGGGAGGAAGCTGGAGTACCCGGTGAAAACCAACGCTGCACAGGGAGAACATGCAAACTCCAGACAGAAAGATCCCAGACGTCCTAACCGGGACGCGAACCGGGGATCTTCCAGCTGTGAGGCGACACTGCTAACCACCGAGCCACCGTGCAGCCCGTATTTGATACATCCATCTAAAATTTAACTAATATCTTTAGAAGAATCCATATTTAATGCTAGAAAACTTCAGTTAAATCAAAGATGGTCCAACTGAAATAATAAGAAAAATCTGATGATGATTTGAGATGGAATGACCCAAGAAATATAGTTAATCTGGTTCCACTGATCACATGATGCAGTTTACCTTCATGAAAATGTAAAACAGCTGATCCAGTCATGACCATATTTAACTGTAACGCTGTCGGAACTACCTGATTATGAATACAGGGTAATGAAGCTTCATGTAACTGAATAAATAACTCTAAAAGAGGAGTTCTGTGCCTGATTCACTGAAAGGTTCGTCATTGTGTTGCCACCAGGATAAACATCCCCTGTGTCCATATTATCTGCCTGTGTTTAGCTGACTGAGGAACCTATTTATAGGCTCAGAGGCTGCTGGGTTTACAGCCGCTGCATGGAGTCAAGCTAATAATAAAAGCAAACCTCTAAACTGGAAGCAAACTTACTGGAATACAAGTAAATGACCTACGATTACATATTAAAACATACGTAACAGCAACGTATTAATACCCACCTTTGATAGTATACATATTATGGAGAATGTCTGAGCAATGAATCATTTCTAAGTGAGTTTTTATGTATAGCTTCAGAGGAAATGAAGTGCAAATGTCACAGTAGCTCTTAACTTTCAGACACTTTCATGTTTTCAGACGCTGATGTTAATTTCTGAAGGTATTTAAAGTTTTAACCCCTCAAGATTCTCCTTAAATCAAACCAGTAATGCTTTTCATTGTCAGTTTTTCACCTTTATTAGCCATTAAATCAAGTTTAGCTGAAGTCTGCAAAGTGTCCATGCATGAATACTTAAAAAGAATTCCAGTAATGTCCAGAAATATGAAGGTTTTTCCGTAATTTTGCCACCTTTAACCATTGCAGTAGCTTTAAAATGCAACAATCGAGGTGTTTTCAGAGTAAACTCAAAGGGATTAACATAAAAAATCATATTAAACATTAAGGAACTGCATCCATTTTTTAA
Organism: Dascyllus trimaculatus; assembly: GCA_024666655.1. Classification (NCBI taxonomy): domain Eukaryota; kingdom Metazoa; phylum Chordata; class Actinopteri; family Pomacentridae; genus Dascyllus; species Dascyllus trimaculatus. Next base: position 26,490,601 of record CM045462.1, on the reverse strand, counting down.
ACACACAGTCAGGGGCTCGACTGGAATTGTAAAAACTAGCATATTTTTGAATAAAATGTTAGTTTTCCATTGTTCATCAAGAATCCTGAATGATTGCATGAAGTCTGTCACCCATGAACATCAGGAAAGAATGGATTTAGTATGTTGTGATGCTCTGCCAGATGTTTGCTGCAGCTGTCTCCAGTCGTTTTAGTTGTTTGTGGGTCTTCCTCCTTTGAGTTTTGTAAAAGGCGTCTTCGATCTGATTGACTGACTCATCCATTGCAGAGCATTTCACTTCTTGGCCTTCAAGAACTCCCGTGTTGCTTTCGCAGCATGTTTTGGGTCATTGTTTATCAGCTTTGGTGCTTTTGGTTGGACCCCAGTTGACAGTTTGTCCCTTTACACTTCAGAATTCATCCAACTGCTTCCGTCTTCTGTCATGTCATCAATAAAAACTAGTGACCCAGTTCCAATGGAAGCTATATGCTCATATGATCACACTGCTGCCATCACGTTTGACAGATGATGTTCTATACTATATTATAGACACATCTCAGGTCTTTGGAGTACTTTTTCTTCTTGTCATTCAGGTATTCATTGGTTCAGGTGGATTTTAGTTCCATCTGTCCAAAGAATGTTATATAATTTTTCTGTTCTTGAGGCTTCTGAGTGGTTGGTGAACTTGACATGAAGTCTTTTCTTTATAGGAGACTTGGATGATGACACACCTGCCGCCTGGAGAGCGTTTTTCACTTCGCTGGATGCTGTGAAGGAGCTTTTATTCACAGAGGAAAGAATCCTACCAACCAACCGTCAACCGCAGTTGTCTTACAAGGACAAATTCTTGTTTCGGCCACTTCTAACGCTCCTACCATCTCTCCAACTACGGATTTGTTTAGTCTTTACAGGCTAAAAATGGCCTCTTTTACTCGCACCTAGAGCTCCTTTGACTACATAGTGAGGGTTTCACAGCAACAGCTTCTAAATGTCACACTTTGAATCAACTCCAGACCTTTTTACCGGCTTAATTGACGAAGAAATAACCGAGGGAACAGCCCACATCTGTCCACCAGACAGCTTTAGGCTACTTACTCTTGAAAAAGATGTGGCCACATAATAAAGAGCTGCAATTTCTAAACGCTTTCTTCAATTTGGATTCGAATAACCTCGAATTAAAGCCCATGTTCAATTCATGAACAGCTAAAATAATAATAGTAATAATAATTGAAAAAATCAATGAAACAGCTGCTGAATCCTGAATCAATCCTCCAAATACTTTTAGTCCTTTAAAGATTTACAGACAACAGATTAAAGAGCTCCTAAATCTTTCTTCCATTTCCTCCATGTGGATGTAAACAGCCTCAAATTAAAGCTGAGAATCTGCACTTTAAGCCCATATTCATTCTATAACTGTAACTTGAATATGATCTGCATAATAGCTTAATTAACAAAGAATACGTGCAAATGCATACGGACATGATTGTGCATACATGCATGCATAACACTGCATTAGTGCTATTGCAACTGCTTCACAAAAAAAACCTGACAAAGCATCAGGGGGCTTTTATTGTGAAGCAGTCATGAAATGCAACATGCAAAGTAACATATACTTGAACTGTCTATGAAAAATACACATGCAAAATGAGATTTTTTGCTTTTTAAATGGCGTACCAGTCTAAATGTTGCGGGAGGTAAAAGAAGGAGGAACTAGCAGGAGCCTTCACAGGGAGCAGCTAGATGAAGAGCTGCAGGTGACCAGCTGCAAACCTCCTCAACAGGCTGTTTGGTAAAATAAACTCCTCACACCGAGTGCAGCATGAAATCCAGTTGCTGCTGCAACAGCCGAGTGACTTCTTTATTAAAACACAGCGGCAGCATTAACAGATACAGCAGTTGTTCCTTTTTTTTCTGAATTTTCGAAGACAAAATGGCCGCTCAGGGAGCCTCGGCTGCTCCATGAATCCCGGGACCTGCTGTATTCAACTGCACTTAATGTTACCACAAATCAACCAGGACCGGAATCTTAAGGATTTAAATTTTAATGGGGATGATGTTACGTTCAGTCTTGACAAATTGCAAGTTGCCACCTGCTAAACCTGCAGGCGTTTATAACCCGCGTAAAAACACAAAGGCAGATACAACGTGGGCATATGTTAATCCACCCCCAAGCAGTTTCTGCTCCCGTCACATTTTTTACTCACTGTGGGCTCATGTTTCACTGCAACGTAAAGTCCTGCACCTCTATGGAAACAGCACCACCATGGCTAGACGGAGAGGGAACTCAAACATGTACTATGTGCAGTTTAATAAAGTTATAATGCCGCAAATTATTTAAAAAATAAATAAAAATGTGGCTTTCTTTGATTATTTATTCCACAAAAATAGATAAAGCCTGGAATCAACTGTATTTTCCCCATTTTTCCACAGATGTTACCAACATTGGAGAAAACAGTAACGCTACATATTATGGATATTTTACTGCTTTCATTTTCATTTGTTTCGACACTTGTCTCCTATTGATTCTATGCATACACTGCCTGCAGTTCAGCCCAGTTCAGCTAAAAAAATCCCAGAATTTTTTTCACATCACTCTTGGCCACAACTAAGTCACTAATGGCTTTATTAGCTGTGCTGAGGAATGGAAATTTTTTTCTTTTTTACAGAGTCTGGTTGGAGAAAACAGTTTAGTTTTGGCGAATTTTTAAATGAGACATGTCGAATAAAGAGATTTTCATGAATTATCATGACTTTAAGCTTAGATTTGGTTAGGTTTTCCGACATAACGGCACATTAGAGATGTTGGAAAGTTAAAAATATGATGATTCTTTCTGTTTCAACGTCAACTTTAACGTTTCTGGTTATGACAAATGGTGTAATTTGGCAATTTTGTAAAGACAACATGCCTTTCAAACTCACCAGTCGGTATAATTCAGGTACAAATATGATCCGATGGCAAAGGAACCTTAAAAAGTCTGACTATAGCTTTAGTCTCCTTCCCTCTTCACCTCCCATTTTCCTTCTCCAGAACTAACCGGCAAATTAATTAGTCGTCACTCTAATGGTGCGTGAGGGAAAAAGGATGAGCCGGCGAAGGTCATGAGTCCACCATCGCTCATAGCCTCTCTTCGGCCAACCTAAAGCCACACATTTACTACCATCACACGAGTATTTTGTTCATTTCTTGAGCCATTTTCAGCCTGAAAACACACATCATTCTTGATTATAACAAGCTAAACTGAAACACTGGATGTAGAAACGTGGACATCATCCACTGCAGAGGCACAAATGTTACTTGATCCACCCACAAAGCAGCCACCATGTCGGAACATCTTTCCTTTTTAGCATCAACACCTCCAAAAACACTCTGGGAGCAGTCGACCTCTAAACGTACCCCCACCGGCCCTGATGTCATTTCAGCCAATAAAGCTTTCTACCTCCTGCTCTTGATATCAATAATTACTAACTCGCAGCATTATCTCTCAGACTGGAAGAGCAAGAAAAGAGTCTGGCTTCAAATCAGCTTGTTTCTGTAGCTTTCCCCCCCCCCTCTAGGTAGCTGAAGAGTGTTCCCCCAGAGCGGCTGAAAGTGTTTCTGCATTCCTAAGCAGGCCGATGTGACAAGATGTTTAAAAAATGTGACGTTCTCCTCCAAATTTAATTATTGCTTTTACTGTTTGGCTCACGGTTCATAAGCAGGCGCTGCAGCCAAAACGTGGTATCTTGTTTTATCTGAGGCGAGCTCAGGCGCTTCTGTCTACGGAATCAGCATTTTCCTATTTATTTGCTGGGGAAACGGATAAATGAAGGCGCAGAATGTGATGGAAATCTGTGCAGTTATTAACGCCAAGTTCAACGTCAAGTCTGTTCAAGCCGTGCCTGGTAAAGTGAGTCAGTGCAAGAAGTGCTGAATCACTTAAACTATAGGTTTGCATTTTGGACAATTATAAAGAGTTCCATTGACTGTAAATAAACGTTGATTAAATCCGTTAACTGTATTTGAAAGATGGACGTAGCAGCTGCAAAGTCACCCGTTGGTTTGAGGATTATGGTTTTGAAGCTTTGGGATTTAACTTGTCAATCGCAAGGTAGCCCCGCCCTCAAACATACCCAACTTTATCGTCTATTTGACTCTAAATGGGACCATAATGTACTAAAATAACATCATGCTGCATTGAAGGAGGCTCAAAACTAGCAATTGAGACCATAAACTCTATGGGAACATGTTTACTGAAGTAGCAAATCAAGTGAGAAGTACGGCCATTTTCTCATACACTTCTATGCAATCAGACTTCATTTCGCCCCCTGCTGGCTGTTAGAGAGATTGCAGGTTTAATGCACTTGGACCCTGGCTTTATTTTCTACAACCTTTTATTTTCCCTCTATGGTTAAGTCACTGTAACGCAATCATAGTTGAGCCTTCGACCCACTGATTAAATTATAAAACACCTTGCATTTACAGTTTTATGAACACCTTTGGAGACATTCTTTTGTGTGCTGGAAGGTGGCTGAAGGTAACTTGACTGACTCACTCTTCAAGTCATCTCTCTTTGTGCATCCTCTTTTCCCTTTCAGGTAAGGTAACCTCGAAATGCTATAGAGGTGAGGCCCAGGTGCTAACTGCCAACTGACTGACTGAAATTAAAGAGACTGAAATGGAGATCGATGAGACTGACACTTTAAGGTTTTAAATCTTGTTTCATCAAAAGAGATGAAAAGACCTACATAGTGCATATTTCAGATTGTTTTGTTTATGTCAAAGCAAGATTATGCCTTCTTAATATGTCGCCTTTAACTGTCCACAAACAAATAAAAAGTTAAAGGTTGCATATTAAACCTACTCTAAACAAGGTCGTGTTGTTTCTCATTTGTCCTACGAATGTGTATTTCCAGTTTTGGCTCAAGATACTACACAAATTGGGTGTTTCAGTGTCTTTAAAACCAACTGACATCACAAGAGGTGGAAAACCTGAACAATTCGCTTATAGACACTTTCTGATCTACAAAAAAACCCCAAAGAAACCAGGATAGGATCTTTTCTCACACTTTGTAGGTCTGTAAAAGGCACTGGGGACTAGGCCCTGGATGAAAACTGGATTTTACATAACATGCCCTCTTTGAAGCGCAGTAATAAACAAGTTTGGAAGTCGTGTTTGGCCTTAAATTAAGCAATCTGAGAAAATTAGAGTTAAAAGTACAACTCCTTGACATCGGAGACATGAAAACTAGACGCTGCAGTTTGGTACAAGCCAAAAAGTAGACGACTACTGGTTAAATCAGTAACTGTTTGCTGCTTTCATAAGCTTATGTGTTTTTAAATACAACTTTAATCAGAAACAGATGTCAGGTAAATGCACTGGAGTAAAAGTTCATTTAAACACAAGACACTTGTGCTCAAAAAAAGGATTAATCCTCAATGAAGGACCTAGGATCCCTAATCTGTCTCTATACCTACCAGTGAGCAGTGATTCCTAACACGTCTCTGGGGGTCATCAGGTGGAAACCTCCCTTTTCACGGTGTTGCACCTACTTAGTCCCACGACACCTCCAGGAGGCTAGGAGGTGAACTCTGGTGTCCCAGAGTCACCCCCCCTAGTGCCAGTTCACACTGCTCCAACACAATCCAGCCAGCACTGCCACATTCAACTCACCCAGGTTTGTATAGGAGATGCTCCAGGTAGTGACCAGTGTCGATGCTACCATTTAGCTAACTGCTAACTGCTAATGGTAACTGCTAATTCAACCAGCATTGCAACGTTCAACTGACCCAGGCCTGTTTAGGAGATGCTCCAGGTAGTGACCAGTGCCGATGCTGCCATTTAGCCAACTGCTAAATGCTAACTGCTAATTTAAACAGCACTGCAACGTTCAACTGACCCAAGCCCGTTTAGGAGATGCCCCAAGTAGTGACCAGTGCCAATGCTAACATTTAGCTAGTGCAAATGCTACATGCTAATGCTAACCACTAACTGCTTAAAATATACTACTAACTCACCACCCACAAGGAGATTGTAGAGCAGGATTCTCCTGTAATGCCAATGCTAACTGCTAAGATACTACCATACTGCTACAGCTTTAGCTATTGTAAAATGCTACAATGCTACCATAGGCCTAGATACCCCACACAACTGCTAAGTGCTAAGTGATAATGCAAGAAGGCAAACAAAACGGGAGAACAAACGAAACGAACCTGAACCTTACAACACAAACTCACCTGAGCTGGCTGCAATGTCTCAAAGAGAGACTCTAGCAGGCCACTCCCCCACCTTATATAGTAAAAAAGTACAATATTGTCCTAGTGGAATGCAGTATAGTTGATGCATAAGGTAGCAAGTACTTCAAAACTGTGCTGCAGTACAGCATTTGAGTAAATATATTTAGTTATTTTCCTCCAGTTATAATAAAACTCCCCATTTTTGCGGCTTTAGTCTCATAGTAGCAGCTGCTGAGCTACTGCTTCTGTTACAGTCAGTCGATGTTTTAGGATTTATTATCATCCCCTAGTTATCACTTTTAGCTAAAGTACAGCCTGTTGAACAAAAGCTACATAATCTGTCTTCACAAAGCATATGAAGTCATAAATCACTTGTCAGATTGATGTTTCTCATACGACTTTAAACCACTCAGTTTAGATTTTGTTCTGCTCTTGTGTATTATATATTGACTGGCTTGAATCTGACTGAAGAGTGAAACAGAAGAACGACAACAGAACGATCATCCAGGCGGTTCATTTAAACGTAATCAGAGGCAATGTAAATCCTGTAATTTCACTTCAGATTTAATTTTGGAATTCATTTATGCAACAAATTCAGCCCTTTCTTCTTTTTTTTTTTTAAATCAACAGCTCAATATGAGGGTGACAAATTCAAATTTATGCAACACAAATACAATCTCTGCTGGCGCTAATCTCTTTCCATATTATTTATCCGGGGAAACTTGATTGAGAATTCACGCTCCGTTCCAGCAGCTCCCTTCAAACACACACAATTACATCCGCAGCTGGGAGCCTCCCAGTTCACCCACGGACTCATACTGGTGATCAGCTGTACTGGTGCAGCGGTCCATTAAAGGCTCGTCAATGCCGGTTGTTGAATTACTCATTAACTTTCTCCCCATACGTCCCTGCAGGTTCCTAACCATCCACTGTGACCTCCAGTCTTCTGTTTCCACTGTCACCATTTAGTTTAAACATGATTTCCTATTATAACACACAGTAAATAATAAAAGCAAACAGATTTAGCAACTAAAGTAATGATTCTCTGTGTTATTTCTGCATAAAAATAACAATTTATATGTAAGAATAGTCTCCCAGCTTTGCCTCTGTGCTCTACAAATGCACAACGAAGTCTATGAATTTGTTCCTAACCAGTTTTAGGGATTACATCAGTCGAGTGCGTTCTATAGGAGCCGCTGGAAATTAAAGCAGTGCTGCAGTGTGAAACTGGTTTATGCGCTCCAGGCGAACAGTGTCAGACTTGTTTGCTGTTTCCCTGCAAGGCTAATTCTTATTATCAGCCTTGTATTGGCACAAACAGTGAGAGAAACCGTCAGTACGCAATGCAATCAAGCAGGTACAAGCGTGTTTATTGCTGCAGCATGTTTTTATGCACAATGTGGGAAGCAGAAATTTGTTAGCAAGAAAACAACCTTGTGAATCTTGGATTGTAGTGCAACAGGTGGAGCAGCTTGTTGCAGATTTTGAAAGAACAAATCCGTCAATTGATGCACGGATTTCATTCTGCAAACGTGAGTTGTTGTTTTTTTCTGGTGGCACGTCTGAGTCTTGGGAAAATCAGTAGCCTGGTCACAATCCAGCTTCACTTTCTGTCGACCAGACTGAAGACAGAAGTGACGAGTTCTCCAGTGCAGGTCAGTTAGGAAGATCACATTTCATTCAGTTTAATGGATTTCTCTCATCAAAGCGTCAAATAATAAATCACAACAATCTTAACCAGTCATGTTGAGGCATGTATTTGGTGCCATTTATGAATTACGGACAAAGTGGTGCATGAAAATGACAAAACTATCACTGATGACATTAATTCTCGATAGGATTAAATGCCATTCAAGTATTGTTACCAAGACTTTGCAGTTTTGCAAGAAAGGTTTCTATTTTGGGAAAGATCTGCTGCACCTTCCCTGACAAAAACTTGGTCTTTATCTGCTCTGCCTGTGGCTAAAGCAAAGGAAAGATGTGCAGTGACTTCCAAAAAGATGAGAAGCCAGGTCGGTCCATGCTCGGTCACAAAACAGAGGAGAGGTACGAACAGTGTGCACAACTATGGAGTAATACCCACACAAGAGTAATTAGTGATTACTGTACAGACTACTTTGAGTTTGGTAGGTGTCAGTCTATGAGTCGTCTGTGTAAAAACCAGTAAAAACATGAAATGCAACAATTGACACTTTAATGTATGAATGCTTTTTGAAAAAAAAACCCTATAAATGACCAAAAATGTCATGCATGATGAAAGGTGTGTCTATTATAGGTAATAATCCAATGAGAAAAACTATCAGATCAGCTGTTTTATGGGGGAAAAAAGATATGAAACATTCACTGACGTCAGGTTTTTCATGAAGAAAGTTAAAATAAACAAAAATTAATATTTCAAGACATGTACTACGATGAAATCCTTGCAATATTTTGTCAAGAAAATTAAAATTTAAACATTGAAGATGGACGAAATGAGCTAATCACTGCTTTCATATCTTATTCAGTGACCTGCAGCATCTCTAGAAACATATACAGCAGCAGATTTAAGGACTGAACTCAATAAGAATCAGATAAAAAGCAAAAACATAACAGCTGAGAAAACCCATGAACATGCAACAGCAGCCAGCATTCATAAGTCTGAGTATATCTGAAATGTTGCTGTCAGAAGGAGTGAAGAAACTCGAGGATTAATGACGGCACTTTGTTCTTCCATTCCAGATGTTCACTGAGGAAATTTCACTGTATTAATGTTCCCAATTAAAAACTTAATTTTCCTCGCTGGCTTTTCTAGTTCAAATTGAATTCCACTTTTTCTCCGGGTGTGCAGTCCTAATGACTGCCTCTGTAATCCATCATATGGCAATTTGAATTACTTTTGTTATATGGTTTTTTACTGATCTATTTGTTTGTAATGTGTTTTAATAGCTTTATTTGTCAGATATTACATTACATATACAAATAAACTGACTTGACTTCCCTTGACAGAGGGACATGGAGCCTTTTACATTCACAATAAAATGTAAAATAAGTGACTGCACAAGTCACCCCCTTTAAAGTGACTCACCTAATTCAACACAGGTGCAACAAACTGGTGTTAAAAGTCACATAATTAGTGAAATGGAGATCATCTGAGTGAAGTGAACATGTCTCAGTGATTGTAGTATAGACACACTAGTATCTAGAAGGTCCAGTCACTGTAAATCAGTGCTCCTGGATATACCTACACCATGAAGGCTAAAAACACTACAAGAGATTCTGTGAAAAGGTTATTAATGAGCATAATTCAGGGGCAGCATCATGATGTGAAGCACGGTGGTGGCAGCATCATGATGTGAAGCATGGTGGTGGCAGCATCATGATGTAAAGCATGTTGGTGGCAGCATCATAATGTGAAGCATGGTGGTGGCAGCATCATAATGTGAAGCATGGTGGTGGCAGTATCATGAGGTGAAGCATGGCGGTGGCAGCATCATGACTGAAGCATGGTGATGGCAGCATCATGATGTAAGCATGGTGGTGGCATGATGTAAGACGTGGTGGTGACAGCATCATGATGTGAAGCATGGCGGTGGCAGCATCATGGTGTGAAGCATGGTGGTGGCAGCATCATAATGTGAAGCATGGTGGTGGCAGCATCATAATGTGAAGCATGGTGGTGGCAGCATCATGAGGTGAAGCATGGCGGTGGCAGCATCATGACTGAAGCATGGTGGTGGTAGCATCATGATTTGAGATGTGGTGGTGGCAGCATCATGATGTGAAGCATGGCGGTGGCAGCATCATAATGTGAAGCATGGTGGTGGCAGCATCATGATGTGAAGCATGGTGGTGGTAGTATCATGATGTAAGACGTGGTGGTGACAGCATCATGATGTGAAGCATGCCGGTGGCAGCATCACGATGTAAAGCACGGTGATGGCAGCATCATGATGTGAAGCATGGTGGTGGCAGCATCATGATGTGAAGCATGGTGGTGGTAGTGTCATGATGTAAGACGTGGTGGTGACAGCATCATGATGTGAAGCATGGCGGTGGCAGCATCATGGTGTGAAGCATGGTGGTGGCAGCATCATGATGTGAAGCATGGTGGTGGCAGCATCATAATGTGAAGCATGGTGGTGGCAGCATCATGAGGTGGAGCCTGGTGGTGGCAGCATCATGATGTGAAGCATGGAGGTGGCAGCATCATAATGTGAAGCATGGTGGTGGCAGCATCATGAGGTGAAGCATGCTGGTGGCAGCATCATGATGTGAAGCATGGAGGTGGCAGCATCATAATGTGAAGCATGGTGGTGGCAGCATCATGAGGTGAAGCACGGTGGTGGCAGCATCATGATGTGAAGCACAGTGGTGGCAGCATCATGATGTGAAGCATGGTGGTGGTAGCATCATGATGTAAGACGTGGTGGTGACAGCATCATGATGTGAAGCATGGCGGTGGCAGCATCATGGTGTGAAGCATGGTGGTGGCAGCATCATAATGTGAAGCATGGTGGTGGCAGCATCATAATGTGAAGCATGGTGGTGGCAGTATCATGAGGTGAAGCATGGCGGTGGCAGCATCATGACTGAAGCATGCTGATGGCAGCATCATGATGTGAAGCATGGTGGTGGTAGCATCATGATGTAAGACGTGGTGGTGACAGCATCATGAGGTGAAGCATGGCTGTGGCAGCATCATGACTGAAGCATGGAGGTGGTAGCATCATGATTTGAGATGTGGTGGTGGCAGCATCATGATGTGAAGCATGGCGGTGGCAGCATCATGATGTGAAGCATGGTGGTGGCAGCATCATGATGTGAAGCATGGTGGTGGTAGCATCATGATGTAAGACGTGGTGGTGACAGCATCATGATGTGAAGCATGCCGGTGGCAGCATCATGATGTGAAGCACGGTGGTGGCAGCATCATGATGTGAAGCATGGTGGTGGTAGTATCATGATGTAAGACGTGGTGGTGACAGCATCATGATGTGAAGCATGGCGGTGGCAGCATCATGATGTGAAGCATGGTGGTGGTAGCATCATGATGTAAGACGTGGTGGTGACAGCATCATGATGTGAAGCATGGCGGTGGCAGCATCATGGTGTGAAGCATGGTGGTGGCAGCATCATGATGTGAAGCATGGTGGTGGCAGCATCATAATGTGAAGCATGGTGGTGGCAGCATCATGAGGTGGAGCATGGTGGTGGCAGCATCATGATGTGAAGCATGGAGGTGGCAGCATCATAATGTGAAGCATGGTGGTGGCAGCATCATGAGGTGAAGCATGCTGGTGGCAGCATCATGATGTGAAGCATGGAGGTGGCAGCATCATAATGTGAAGCATGGTGGTGGCAGCATCATGAGGTGAAGCACGGTGGTGGCAGCATCATGATGTGAAGCACAGTGGTGGCAGCATCATGATGTGAAGCATGGTGGTGGTAGCATCATGATGTAAGACGTGGTGGTGACAGCATCATGATGTGAAGCATGGCGGTGGCAGCATCATGGTGTGAAGCATGGTGGTGGCAGCATCATAATGTGAAGCATGGTGGTGGCAGCATCATAATGTGAAGCATGGTGGTGGCAGCATCATGAGGTGAAGCATGGCGGTGGCAGCATCATGACTGAAGCATGGTGGTGGTAGCATCATGATTTGAGATGTGGTGGTGGCAGCATCATGATGTGAAGCATGGCGGTGGCAGCATCATAATGTGAAGCATGGTGGTGGCAGCATCATGATGTGAAGCATGGTGGTGGTAGTATCATGATGTAAGACGTGGTGGTGACAGCATCATGATGTGAAGCATGGCGGTGGCAGCATCATGATGTGAAGCATGGTGGTGGCAGCATCATAATGTGAAGCATGGTGGTGGCAGCATCATGAGGTGGAGCATGGTGGTGGCAGCATCATGATGTGAAGCATGGAGGTGGCAGCATCATAATGTGAAGCATGGAGGTGGCAGCATCATGATGTGAAGCATGGAGGTGGCAGCATCATAATGTGAAGCATGGTGGTCGCAGCATCATGAGGTGAAGCACGGCGGTGGCAGCATCATGATGTGGGAATGTTTCTCAGCAGCAGGTGCTGGAAGGCTGGTAAATGTAGGGGATAAAATGACTGCAGTAAAGTATAAAGAAATCCTGGAGGACAACCTGAAGCAGTCTGCAAGAGAACTGTGACTTGGGAGAAGATCCAGGAAACCGTCCAGGAAATCTACACAGAAACGGTTTAAAGACAACAAGGCGAACGTCCAGACCTCAATCCAATTAATAATTTTTGGCTGGACTTTAAAAAGGCTCTTCATTTAAGATCCATGTGTAACCTAACAGAGCTTGAGCAGTTCTGTTAAGAGGAATGAGGTAGGAGTACAGTGTCCAGATGTGCACGGCTGATTAAGACCCATCCACTCAGGCTCAGTGCTGTAATTGCAGCCAACAGTGCATCTACTAAATACTGACTTATGCAACCACTTATGTTACACTTTATATTTTTACCTAATTAACATTAGTTTGCGGAAATCTGCTTTCACTTTGACATGAAACAGGCTTTTAAAAATAATATTGTCAAAAAATCCTAATTAAATTGACCATGATTTAATGTTGAAAAGCAATAAAGGGGAAAAAGGGGGCCATGCTTTTAATAGACACTGCATAAAAAGGCTAGTCTCAGGCCTGTTCATGTAACGTGGATGTAAACAGCTTCAAACCACAGCACAAGTACACTGCTGTAATACGTTTTTTCCCAACACTGCACATCCCAGACAGATGGAACGGGTGGAAAAGCCTGACCTTCTCTGGATCAAGGTTCACATGCAGTTACCTTTAAGAACGGGAACAAATTATCCTGTAATTGCGGAGAACTTAAGGCCATTTCCCATGTCTCTCCCGGAGTCTACTCACTTCCAACAGATGTGCGGCTACAAGCTCCTCACTGTGTCTATATGGGGAAAGCAAACGCTGCATTTCCTTTCAACATCACAGCGGCTGCGATGAGGATGTTCTGTTCTCGAGCCACACTGATGTTGTGATTGTTGATCCACATGTCAAGCGTGGAACATGCTGAAAGTGGCGAAACCTTTTAATGGCCACGAGCTGCATGCTGAGATGTTTTTTTTATTCCGGCTGCTGTTTTCCTGCCATTTGCTAGACATACAGCGTTGTGCGCACAGTCAGTGGAGCAAAGATCACACGGGAAATCTGACTGATTGAATGCTTTGCAATGAATTCCAACATTAACCACCTAATTTGTGGATCACACCATGTAATAAACCCTACATATATTATCATCTTCTATATTTTTATAGCCAAGAAAGCTGTCGAAGTGTGTGAAAGGCATCAGACCAAAGCAGAGTTTGATCACGCTGCTGCTGTGAAGTGTGCAGGACATCGCAGTGCAAACAAAGTACGTAGGCAAAAGAGGAAGAATACAAAAAAACCCTCCCATTAAATAATAAATATTGTGTACGGCGGCGGTGTGCAGCTTTCAGCAGAACACTAATGAGCCCACTGGGGTAGAAGAAGTGTGGATGAGAAATGGTTTAGTGCTGACGTTCATTCGACAGCAGCCTCGCCGAGCTGATTATTCCATTCATTATAGAGATGAGGAAAAGAACCTTGTTATCAGTGTCGCCACGCTGATCCCACCTGTTTGTTTTTATAATGAACTTCTGACCATAATCATAGAGAATTGCGTCCGAAGGCGCCGCTCGTGAAAGTGAGACCTCATGAGGAGTTGTCATGAATCGAAATGAACATGTTTGTTTTCATTAGGTGTGCCGCTGCGCAGGTCAACAGCATTAAAGCATGAAGGCTGCGATTTTCAAATCCAGCAGCGGTGAAGGCGGCTTAGAGTGTAAATCCAAGTGCATTAAGGTGCAGTGTCAAGGATGTGCAGTTATGCTAGGAAAATATAACAGTGAGGTTTGGAGCTGCTGCTGGGGGTTTTGTGTTGGACGCTGTGTCACCCTGTTTCTAGTCTTTGCACCAGGTGAAGTTAACAGACTCCGTGCAGACATGAGATCGGCATCAGTCTCCTGATTTCATCTCTGGAAAGAAAACAATAGAGTAAGCGTATTTCCCCAAAATGTGGAACTATTGCTTCAAGATATATGAGCTTTTAAAGCAAGACCTGTGTTTTAAAGGTCCCATACTGTGAAGCTTTTATCACATTGGGTTTATCTGCCGGCATCCAGTGTACCATAACCACATTGCTTCCTGTCGTTTCTTTCCATTCCAATACACCAGTAATGTTTATCAGTCCCTCCAGGAATTCGCGATGCTCCGATCGCAACAATTAACGCAAATTCAACCAATCTCAGTGAATTCAATTTTGTCCCGCCTCCCGTGAGTTCCACCAATCACAGCAGTCCCCAGCGCAAACGTAATGCAGGTACGTCACCGAATTCACTTCCTTGTTCATGGTTTAAGATGCAGACGTGTGTGATAGTAAAGATTCTCAGTTATATAAAAAAATACTGCTAAAGACCTGCAAAACAATTCCCTGATGTTCTTCACAAGAGCGGAGGTAAACTGTTTTGCACCCCGTGGAATATTGAGGTGGAACACAAACCAAAACCATCGACTGACAAACACTTTTCTCCCGTAAACATATCAGGAGAATGAGTGAAACCAGCGGACCACAGACCAGACAAACCACCGTGATGAAGCTGTTGCATCCAGATCTGTGGCAGCACTGAAACAATGAAGGTCAGTTAGATTCATTAACTGACGTGACGAGCTGTGAGCGTGTGTGTGTGAACACGCGTGTGCCAGGATGTGAAATTAACTTTTTAAACTTTTAAAATTTTTAATGAATTATACAAAACAAAGAAAAAAAATGCAACTTTTTAGCAATTTTTTACTGTCTCCTGCAATTTTATCGCAACAAATACACTTCAAACATCGCAACTTACATCACAATTTTTTAGAAAAGCTGCCGCGAATTCAAGCATTTTAGGACACAACAATCTGGATAAATGCCCAAGAAATCCTGGAGGGACTGGTTTACATAGATAGACTATTTAACTTTTTCAAGTACTGTCTTCTTGTTCTTTCTTGACTAAAACTGATTCATATACACCTTTATGACTCTTTGTTTATGGTTAATTTCATCTTGATTGTGTAACTCTTGGTTTTACCACTGTTCTAACTGAGTTGCTTCAGTGTCTGTAGCTTTAAATGCTGTTGCTGTCCCCGCCCCCTTCAGGAAGAAGACTCTCTCTGCTTCTGTGATTGACAGCATGAATATATAGTGATTGAAACCAAAAAAATATGTAAATGAGAACTGCTTTATTGTGATTTTTTTTTTTGCAGTATTACGCAGTACTAAAATATAGCATCTTTGAGCACAGAGAGCAGGAGAGAAGCTAATAGATGTAAACACCAACTGAGTTTATGTAGCAGTATCCAACCAAAGCCTTGTTTATTGGTTTAAATTAAAGTTTCTACCATCTTTGAATGTCCCTTACCATTGCTATTTCTGCAAAGCTCTGAACTGTGGGCATACCATGGAAGCTAATGCTAGCCACATTAGCCGTACAACATGTTAACACTAAGGATTTATCTGTTGTTGGGGTAACATTGCGATCAAAAATGATAAATAATCCATTGTATTTTCAATTCCTTGAATGTTGGGACTGCATGAAGACTCTTGTGTTCACTCTTGCAGCCAACAGCAGAACATTTGTAGTGTTTTGCTCAAGGCTAAGACTTTTTGCAGTAAGTAAATAAACCTGGCAGATTTTGAGGCATCTGCTTATTTTGAATAGCTCACCTGGATTATACTAATTTTTAGCTTTTGGTTTGTCAGGTGGTATAATTCTTACAGGCTTATAAAGCTGGGAGTCTGTCTGGAAGCCTGAGAAGTGGCAAAAGTAAACATGTTCATATTTTAACAGCTTTTACTTTCCACCTCCAAGTTCACAACAACCACAAAACACAATAAAAATAGATTCCCCCCCCCATATGGGACCTTTAAGGTATTTGCCTTGATTGACGTGTGTCTCAGCTTTTCACACTGAGCCACTTTCCCCCAGAACTCTCCGAGGAGGAGGCCAAATAAATCTGAATTATGCACCTATGACAGCCAACCGTGAGGGACCTGATTGTGCCATTTGCCTTAATTCACCTCCTCGCTAAAATCTGACAAGACTTTATTTTCTGTTCCAGCGGAGATCCCTGAGGTTTCCAGGGATGACAAATAAGTGGGCACTGAATTCCAGGAGAAATGTGCATAAAGTTATACATCTAAAACATTTCAGTTTGATTTAATGCTGCAGCCATAAAAACACAGTGTCTTGTGAATGCTTAACTCCCTGTCAGGCTTCTGCTGTAGCTTCGTTTAAGAGCTGTAACAGGCAGATGCAGGAAATATGAGTCTTCTTTTCTCAAGTTAAAGAATCAAAAGATACGTTTTCTTAGAAACTATGAGTTTAAGAGGTCAAGAACACACGGACAAAGAGTTATAAGAGTATAAACTGAGCCTTTCTGTACTTTGTAGGATCTTTTTCCTTTAAGACATCAACATGTGTCCTCTAATACCCATAGAAGCGAGTCTGTTTCCCGCTGTCGGCTTGTATTACATTGCCAGGGCTGCTGACCTGCCCTGTTTGAACATCATTCTTCTCCCCTGTCCAGCTGATCCAAATTGAAAGAGGGAAATATACTTTGAATAATCCCCCCCCCCACCCGCCAAAACATGCTTGAAGTGAACGCAGACTGCTTCTCTCACCAGGGCCGTGAAAAAGCTTCGGATGGAGGCATCAGCCGAGCGAAACGGCGTTTGGTCATAGTCACACTGCAGGGAGAATCATCTTTTTTTTTGCACTTTTAGGCATTTTGCGGCTCAAGTGTCGTCGCTGCGTATAATTGAGTTGGACCACTTACACAGGCGTGAAGGCGGAGGAATTTTCTGTCAGTGTCAAAGCACACCTCAAGGCGCAGAGGCGACAGCGTATAACATCGAGTCCACCTCTCTAATAAGACGCCGTTTTCTCCTCCTCATCCTCCCGACGTGCGCGGACCACTTGTAATGAAGCCTCCCACTCCTTAAGTGGATCTCGGGAACCGTGAGCAGCGCAAGGAGTTAAAGGTGGGGGGGAGGGAGGAGGAGGGAGGCCCGGCGCTCACAAAGACGTCCCGTAATTAAAAGATCACAGGTGAGATCCCCGAGAAGAGGCGACGCCATCCAGAGTGCCCTTGAGAAACACTCCAAACTGCTAAATGTTAAATCGCTCAAAGTTATTCCGGTGAAGGGCCTCTGCTAAAACATCTCAAATGCAAAGACGTGCACACACTTCAGCGGTAAGTGCCTGCAAATCAGGCAAATGCTAAAATGTTGGGCTCTCAGTTAAACTTGGGAACAAGACGTCGAAGTAAACTTGCAGATCAAACGTGTTTGAAACTAGGGATGGGCGTTGCAATGTGAGCATGTGCAACAGCCACACTGCAGGAACTACGAGGTAAAATAAGGCGAATTACCCCGAACGCATCATGTTACAGGGTTTTTTTTGCCGCTTGATACAAACAGAAAACCCACACAGTCTTCAATTTCCATGATTAACCCACAAGAGAAGTCTGTCTGATCGAATTCATCATTTACTCCAATTTAAGGGTTCTTGGATACACTCGAGCTTCTTTCTTATTTTATTTTATTCACCAGACACGGAGTTTGTTGACACGCAGGCTTCACCGTGTGCACAGCGAAATGAGCAAAGAACAGGAGAGGAAAAAGGAAGATGTCGTCGCTAAAACAAACACCAGTTGCAGGGGAAACATTTCGACTCCAGAAAGGCTGATGTTGAGAAAGACAGAAGTGTCTTGCAGTCGCTGCCACTACACGCAGCAACACGACCAATTTGCGCGACCGAATCAGCACCGCAAGGCTCTGTGTGACGGATGTGAATGCAATCCAAAGCGAAGACCTAGTTTGTATGCCTTTGGCAGAGTTACGCCACATGAAAAATTTGCCAAACATTGCTTTTTGGGTGCAGATACAGAATTATTAATTCTTCCTGAATACATTTCTTCAAGTCACCTGGTGAAAATTCTGAGAAATATATCACAGAAAAACAACATATCTCCAGATTTGTCCAATATGGTGCAGCTCTGGCTGAAACAGTTCCTCTAGAAACTCAATTACGCCGATGCGTCATTATAACCTCACACAGCTTCAGTGTGTTTGGCATCAATTACAAAACAGGAAGAAGAGACAGGCCAAATAAAAACACAGAAAGCATCCAGACTTTATCATTTCATGCTGGAAAAAAAAAAAACCCGAAATGGCCATACAGCCTGTGTACTGTACAGCCAAACGAATATACTCCAATACTCTGGAGTATTAATACTGATACATTATACAGCATTGCAGCAGAAAGCTTCCAGTCCAATGTCTGAAGCACCACAGAAAAAACATGTTTTTTTGGTGCAGATACACTCAGCTACTAACTAATTCCAGTGTTTCTACAACGATTAGTTCTTTCCAATTAAAGTTAATTAAGTTATCTGGTGAAAAATACTGTATTTTTTCCATATTGCCAAACATATAAACTGATGAGGCATAACATCATGACCACCTGCCTAATACTGTGTTGGTCCCCTTATGTGGTCCAAAATGCTCTGAACTATTACGCATGGACCAGACGACCTCTCAGGGTGTCCTATGGGGTCTGGAACCAGGATGTTGGCACTGGATCCTTTGGGTACTCTGGCTTGTGCAGTGGGGCCTCTGTCAATCCAACTTGTTCCACTGCATCCTGTTGATGCTTGATCACAATGGGGTGTAGGAAGTTTGGAGGTCAAATCAACATGTTGGGCCATTGTCATGTTCCTCAACATGTTCCTGATTGGTTGATGTTGTTTCCATGTGGTGGGGTGCATTTTCCTCCAGTGACATTTGGGATTTCCATTAGCATGAGGGAGTGTGTTTGTTGTGGGACAATGTTTATTTGGGTGTCTAAGTCTGATCAACACGGATGTTAAAATCCAAGGTTTTCCATCAGAACACCACATAGTACTAATATGATCAATGTTATTCACTTCACCTGTCAGTGGTCAGGATGTTGTGGCTGATCGGTGTAAATTATCAAGATCTGTCATTTACTGACAAGAGATTTGAGTTGCCTCTGCAGAGTTAAGTAACTGAACACGTTTATCTATTATTGGCAAAGTCTCACTTCTGTTTCCAGCATCCTCCCCTCCAGGCTACTTTCTACCAGTTAGATGATGAGGAATATGAAGGACGGCATCAGTGTCTTTAGCATCCCCGCAAAAAGCATCCAGTCCACCCACAGCAGGTTTATTTTAGCATTCCATGTAAATCAATATGATCTGTATTTGAAATAAAGGCGTAACCATCAGATTTTATTAGCAACAAGCGACAATCACCTGTCAGATCCAGTAAAGCTGATTTCACTGTAATATAAATAACAGGTAGATTCGTCTGACACGGTGTTTAACTAGCTTGCTTCAAACTTCATTCACTGGTTCGACACTAGAGACTCTCTGTCTAACTAGCTGTTGCTGTCATTTTTTATATTTCCCACCAGATTCCAGTGAAGATCCTGAAAGTAACCGTGCAAATATTTCAGCAGCCTGTCATTCTGCCTGTCACAATATGCAACTTTATTTCCTGCAACTTTACCCAGAGAGCTGCTATACTGGCTGAACTCTGTATAGGACTTGGTTTAGGTATAAAAATATGCAATTCCAAGCAATGAAACTGTAATTCTTTAATGTATTTTAATGCAATATTTGCCTAGTTTGCCATTTCAGCAGGTAAACTACCGGTACAACACATGAGCACTTCAGCGACTAAAATGATGACCTTTATTTCTGCTGAGCATGCTTTTTTTTCCACAATTGTGAAGCCAAACAGTGAATTACTATCATGGTTCTGCACAATTATGAGAATGCATCTCCACTGCTTGCATTTTTTGGTGAGATACATGTAAAAACACAACAACTTCTTCATGCAAAATGTGTTTACTCCTTGCTATAACAGCTAACGTGTTAGGTTTTATGGTATACAATGGAAGATCTGCACTGATGCAGCATGACTCATGTTTATACTGACCAACGTTAAGAGCTTTAAAGCAAAAGGCAGGGAAATTACCGGGAATACTGGGCTCACAGGGTTAACAGATGAAATATTGATATCACGTTAATAATACACATATGATAACATCATAAATAATCCAGGAACTATCCGGTCGACGCTCCGGTGTAGGAAAAACATACAGTAGAGTGATGCTAATAGACTCCAACTCTACCTCCATGCAATGACTTTGATTCATTTGCAAAGAAAAGTGACAAAACACACAATAAATGAGATTTAAATGATGTACAATGCACCTGTAGTGAAATCTGACATGTGGCAGGTCTTACTGGTGGATAGGTGATTAGCAGCATGCATGTTGAGGTGCATTCATCGGTTGATTTATTTCTCTGTTTCCACATTCGCAGGTAAGCGCCTCATTAGCAGACTATCCTCCCCCAGGCCGAACACCCCACCTGCCACCCACAGACACCCTTGAGAAGACGAGGCGGTCAGTTTCCTGTTTCATTTGCCGCTGGTCATGCAAGGCTGCGCCACTGTCTCCGGCCGTCTCGCTGCACTAAATCAAAGCCAGCGTCGGGCGCCCAGCCGTGGCGGTGACTCCATTTATGATATTCTATAGGATCCTCGGTCACCGAGAGGAGCAGAATGTATGGCCGCTAAGACTTACAGATCCTGGCAGGGGTCACGGGAGTCGACTCGCCTTGAGAATCACGTCCGTCACTTCTTTCCATCTCACCCAATTGTATCATTGAAAACCTCATTAAGCAGCAACACTAGAGAGCTTAGTGTTTATTCTGCTCAACCTCCTCTAGGTTTGTTATCAAGCTGTGACAGTTTCCATTTGCAGGTGTTAGATACCGTTTCCTCTCTCTCTCTCTCTCTCTCCCCCCTCCTCTCTTTTCTCATTGCAAACATGACAGCGAGTGTCACCAGCCGCTGATTTGCAATTTCGTGCAACCACAGCAAACGGGCTGGTGTTAAAAAGAGCGAGTTAGCTCCACGGTTTGAGCTGCATTGCAGCAAAGAAAAAAAAAATCACTTTAAGAAGAAAAGGAAGCCCCCCCCCCCTAGATCAGCAAACACACCATCATGTGGGAGAGTCTTTCTATTTGCATGAACGCCATCCCCCCGATTCGTAAAAACGACATCAGAAAGAATTGAATGCAAATCTGAAGCGCTGGCAGGTTACTCAGTGGTCGTGTATACCTCAATGGGCAGAGCGTGACACGAACGCTTTTCATGGGGAAAAATTAAATTCTCTTTGCAGCTCAGGAGGCAGCAGGAGAACGATACAAACATGGTGTCGACACGGCAAGGACCACAATCAACAAGCTACTGGAAGATGATTCATCTATGGAGACCAACAGAGGAGCAAATTCAGCCAGAGACTGGAGGCTCAACGAGAAAACTCTTCTCCAACATAACCCTCTGATGTTAGATGATGTCAAGACCCAGCCAGAGTTCCACGCATTGCTATTTATCTCTCAATAAAGATCAGTTGTTGAGAAATTAGAATTTTGCATGATTTCAAACATTACTTAAATAGATCACAGTGACAATTGTTAGTATTAGCACTATTAGTAAAACTGTCCATTGAAAATCCATTTTTTGCCTTGCTAACACGTCCTCATGGTGCTTTTTACACGCTGGAAGACATACTGGCAGCTAAAAAAGCAGTCAACACCGCTGCCGAGCATTTCTGCCATGAAACTACACCAGTGACAAAAAAGAAAGTTCAGCCAGAAACTGGAAGCTCAATAAAAAAAACCTCCCCAGCAGAATCTTCTGATGTGACCTGACTCCTATATATGTCTCAGTGATGGACAGTTATTCCATCTGTTCAGTGCAAAATGTGCAGAATAATTACAACCGTGCAGAATTCATGTATTTATGAATTAAAAATGACAAAAATTACAACTTTTGGCTGGACCCTCCCCATTGAAAATCCATTTTTTGCCTTGATAACATGTCCTTAAGGTGTTTTTTTTACATGTTGGATGATACAAGATGTCAACGCCATCGCCAAGCATTTCTGCCATGAAACTGTATTAGACCAGTGACAAAAACACAAAACCAGACTTCCAAGGTTTCAACATATTTATCCAGAGATTGAGGCTCAACAAGACAAATCTTGTCCACTAGAACCTCCTGATGTTACCTGATGTCAAGAACCAATCAGAGCTTCATGCATTTCTATTTATCTCTCAACAAAGAACAGCTATTCCACCATTAGAACCATTAGGAATTCAGAAGTTTGCTGTTCCTGTTAACAATTAAGCTTTATTGGGTGTAGTTTCAACGTATTTTGATACATCTCAGGAAGATTTTGGCTTATTTTGTGCTCATTTTGGTATATTCGGATGCTTTTGCCAAGTTTTTGGGCATATTTTGACCCATTTTGACAGATTCTGAGCACATTTTGGTTCATTTTTGACACGTTTTAGCATAAATTTCTCCAATAAGCCAAATCTAGAGGTTAATCATGGGCTGCTACTGGTGTCCCCATCACTAAATATCCTGCTACTGAAGCAAACTGTGTAATAAGGAACACGTCCTTTAAAATAAAAGACTTTATACCACTACTTTTGGGGGGGGGCATGCTCCTGCAACCCTCTAAAAATGGCTTCGTGACCCACTTTTGGGTCCTGACCCACCAGTTGAGAACCACTGGTTTATATGACTTGGACAGATGATCATGACAGTTGTTTGGGTTTCACCGCTAGAAGAAAAACTGTTAAAGACTTCCTCCATTGAAAATCCATTTTTTGCCTTGATAACACGTCCTTAGGGTCTTTTTTTTTTACATGTTGCAGGATATTTTATAAGCAAGTAAGCAGTCAACACCATTGCCGAGCATTTCTGCCATCAAACTCCACCTGTGACAAAAACACAAAACCAGACTTCCAAGGTTTCAACGTATTTATCCAGAGATGGAGGCTCAACAAGACAAATCTTCTCCACTAGAACCTCCTGATGTTACCTGATGTCAAGAGCCAATCAGAGCTTCATGCATTTCTGTTTATCTCTCAACAAAGAGCAGCTATTCCACCATTACAACCACTAGGAATTTTATAAGATTTAAATGGCTTGGACGAATAATCATGACAATTGTTAGAGTTTCACTGCAAGTAGTAGAACTGTTAAAGACCCCTCTATTAATGATCCACTTTTCTCCTCGTTAGCATGTCCTTAGGGTGTTTTTTTACATGCTGGAAGACATACTATAAGCAAAGAAAGATGTTAGCACCATTGCTGAGCATTTCTACCTTAAAGACTTCCAAGGTTTCAACATATTCAGCCAAAGAATGGAGGCTCAACAAGAAAAATGTTCCCTAACAGAATCTTCTGATGTTACCTGACTACTATATATATATGTCCTATATATGTGTGCGTGCCTCAGTGATGGACAGTTATTCCATCTGTTCAATGCAATATGTGCAGAATAATTAGAACCGTGCAGAATTCATGGATTTATATATTTAAAGTGACAAAAATGACAACTTTCTGAGGGACTATAATGACGACTGTTAGAGTTTACACTAGTAGGAGAACTGCCAAAGACTTCCTCCATTGAAAATCTTGTTTTTTGCCTTGTTAACATGTTCAAATGTTGTTTTCTATATGCTGGAAGATCAAATATAAGCAAAATGTTGAATGGTCATTTATTCTAAAATGTAGGTATGTGACATTTTTTGACATGTGTGATGATAAAGTGAACCAGCTTTAGCTTTTAGACGGTGGTTTAACAAACTTTAAAGACGTTAACGTCAAATTTAGATGTTTTTTGATCAAATGAACCAAATAATTGGGAATAAATAACAAAATAATCGTTTCCTGTACAGTGTTGATCATTTGCATCCGTTTTAAAGGCACTGATAATGAAGAAAGCGTAAGTTGTTGATCATTTGCAGAATTTTCTTGTTTCTGCACAGCTACAAGTGTTTTTTCCTGGTGAAAGTATTTGAAGAAGCTTCTTCTAGTCTATTGTTGCTCTGCACAGATAAACCGATCAAAGTTGCTCCCAGTGTGTGTTGTGGTCATTTTCTTCAGTCATTTTACCACTGAAGAAAGAAATCCATAGACTCACGTTGCTGCAGAGTGCTTTGGTTAGAAGTCATGAGGATTTGATCATGTCGAGCGGTTCGGAGGCGACTCAGCCGCCGTTGCACACTTGGAAACACCTGTAGAGACGAGCGGGAGGCTGTGGTTGGTGTGTGTGTGTCTACACTGCTCACCTCACTGTTTAGGGTCATACATATTCATTTAGCATCTATCAGCCTTTAGGGATTAATCCCAGTACGGTGGATAAAATACAGAACACAAAGCTACACGACCGGCATGTTAAGTCCATTATATACTGTAAAGTAGCAGGTATTGCCCACAGGAGACTAATGGCTTTTTATCAAGGATCCCTGGAGGGCTGCAGCCCTCCACCTCCAGCAGCACAGCTTCCATTAACGCAAGGCAGGTTTAGTTCAAGAGCACATTTTCCAAAATGCACCTGTTTTAAAAGTAAAATGAGTGACATTAGTGAGACAAACAGCCCACGCTCCTGCTCTTTTATGTTCACAGAGAGCCACCTTCAAGACTGTGCTGCTGGTTGTAATAAAAGGCCTCTCTGTGTTGTGCTTCTAATTGATACAGTTGACACGGCGGCTTTTTCTGCGCGTCTTGACAATAATTCTGTTAAATGTCACACAGCGACATGAATTAGATTTTTTATTTCTAAAAGGATCTGGGGGAAAAAAAAATGTGCTGGGATGCAAAAGATAGAAGTTGAAAAGGGGAATTATGTCCGACAGCATCCGGGCTGCGGTTTCCAACACGCCGCCTCCATACAAGGTCATGTAATTCGGCGTCCTTGTTAAAGCGGAAGTACAAACAGGCTCATCATTAAACAGCTGCTTTCAAGTGAGTCGCATTTACATTTCAATCTCGTTCATTAGGCACAGACACTGTAATCCACGTCGTGTTCTAACAGAGGCAGATCAGCGGCGACTGTACCGCTTCAAAATAACAGGTTTGGTGTTTATGCTCTGCTGCCAAACAAAACTCACAACACGGCGGCGGCGGCGGCTCGGGGAAGGCACCTTGAACAACAAAGTGGAGAAAAAGTTATTTTGACAGCAGCAGGGAAAAAAAAATAAAGCCGTCTCCGTGTGGTTTAGTGCGGTTAAGATGTTTGAAGAAAAACTGAACCGCTGCTCCTTCATGAGAGCAGACGCAGGGTCACTGTGATCCCAGCAGCCTTTTTACTCCACTCATCGCTAGATTGAAGAGAAGAAATGAGCAGCTCATGTAAAGTTTTCACTGCTGCAACAGAGGGAACTGATGTTTACAAGGATGATACATCTGACTGAATTCAACACATTTAGCTTTAGCTTTAGCGCTAAGCTAACGCCATTGATTCAGGTGTTTACATCACAGGTAGCCTCATTGTACATGGACCTACTTTCTTCCACTGTCTGTTTTTATTGTCGGTTACCTGGTAAGAACAGGTTTGTCTGTGTTAATATTATAATAATGAGTAGTATTCTTTTGTACGTTGAAGTATTCTTTATCTGTTTGCTGTTCTGTTAGCTTATTGTAGTGCAGTTTTGTTTGGAATAAAACTGTTTTGCCTTTTGTTTGTAGCAGTATTGTGTCTGTTGGGTTGGTACTGTTGGTTTTAGTATTGCTTGGTCTGTAATAGTTTTGTTTATTGTGGTATTGTTTTTCTCTCTGCTTCAGTGTTGTTTTGTTAGTTGTTTTTGTTTTTCGGTCTATTTTTTTTAGTATTGTTTAGTCTGTTATTGTATTGTTTTGTCATTGTATTATTGTTTTTGTGTTGGTATTGTTTTGTCTGTGTCAGTGTTGCCTTGTGAGCTGTACTGTTGTTTTATCCACTGCAGTACTGTTTTTCTCTCTGCTTTAGTACTGTTTATCCGTTGCAGTGTTGTTTTAATGCCTGCTTTAGCACTGCTTTGTCTGTTTTTGTATTGTTTTTCTATCCCTTTCAGTGTTGTTTTGTTAGTTGTACTTTTTGTTTTTTTGTTTTTATGTCTGTTTTAGCATTGTTTTGTCTCCGATAGCGTGGGTGTCTGTCTGTTTTAGCATTGCTTTGTCAATTGTAGTATTTTTCTTCTGCTTTAATATGGATTTGTCCGCTGTAGTATTGTCCAGTGTCTGTTTTTGTATTGTTTTGTCTCTTGTAGTATTGTTTTTGTGTCTGTTTTAGCATTCTTTTGTCTGTTATAGTATTGTTTGGTATTGTTTGTCTGTTTCAGTATTGCTTTTTCAGTTGTAGTATTGTTTTTCTATCTGCTTTAATGTTGTTTTGTTAGTTGCAGTTTTTGTTTTCTGGTCTGATTTAGTATTGTTTAGTCTGCTGTAGTCTTGTTTTTGTGTCTATTTCAGCATTATTTTGTCTGGTATAGCAGTGCTTAGTATTGTTTGTCCGTTCCAATATTGCCTTGTGAGTTGTAGTGGTGCTTTTCTATCTTAGTAATTATTGATTTACCCATTGCAGTACTGTTTTTCTGTCTGCTTTAGTATTGTTTTTCTGTTGTGGTATTGTTTCAATGTCTGTTTCAGTGTTGCTTTGCCAACTGTACTTTTCTCTTTTTGCTTTAATATTTGATTTGTCCACTGTGGTATTGTTTTTCTGTCTGTTTTAGTATTGTCTTGTAAACTCTAGTATTGTTTTTGTTTAGTTTTTTTGTGTTATAGTATTGCTCAATCTGTTTTTGCTTCTCAGTTTATGTTTATCCGTTGTAGTACTGTTCTTCTGTCTGTCAAAGTATCGATTTGTCTATTGCAGTTTTGTTTTTCTGTCTGTCTTAGGATTGTTTGGTCTGTTTGATTTTGTTTTCGTATTGTACGTCTGTCTGTTCCAGTATTGCTTTGTCTACTGCAGAATTGTTTTTCTGTCTGTTTTAGTAGTTTGTACGTTGCAGTAAGGTTTTCTTATCTGCATTAGTCTAGCTTTGTAGTCGTAGTTTTGTTCTTTGTTTTTTGCAGGATTGATTTTCTGTCACTTTTAGTATTGTTACTATTGTTTGCTGTAGTATTGTTATTATGATCAAGCATCGTTTTGTCTGTTATAGTACTGCATAGTCTGGCTCAGAATCGCTTTGTTAACTGTAAATTTCGATTTGTCCACTTAAGTATTGTGGGGGGTTTTGTTGTATAACTGTTTTTCTGTCTTAGTATTGTTTGCCTGTCTGTTTCAGTATTACTTTGTGAATTGTAGTATTGTCCTTCTGTTTTAGTATTGACTTGTCCACCATAGTTTAGTACTGGTTGTCTGTTGCAGTATTGCTATTCTGTTTTGGTAGTTTGACTGTTCTACTTCTGTTTTTCTGTCTGTTGTAGTATTGTTAATCTGTCATAGTATTGCTTTGCATGTAGTAGTATTGCCATGTCTGCTGTATTATTGTTTCCTCTCTATTTTAGCATCGTTTGTCGCAGCATTCCCTGCTGTAATGTCACCTTTCCAGTAAAGATTAAACAAGCTGAAAGACACATCGCAGCGTGCTTTGACGGAGCTGCGACGGCTCGATGTTTTGATCAAAACTAAAACAGCAACACACCAGCATTCCTCTTCTTTTTCAGCACCACGTTTCTCCCGCTACGGTTCCAGACAGGGACCTCTATTTCGCTCTCGGTGGTGTGAGCTCAGCCCCAGCAGTGGCCAATCTATCCGCCACTTTACCTCCTACCTACCAGCTGCGGTGTTTACGGTGCCGTGTGACGTCTGGCAATTAAAGCCCCGTTAAACGAGCCCAGGAATCAAGGTGAAGAAGAAAGCGACTGACTTTGCCTCGGAAACTTCTGAACAGGCTCGATAACATTCCAACTATCTCATCATTAGTTTAAGCAGCCACTGATACCACTTTCTTCCATATCTCATTTTGAAAAGAGACATTTTATCTGCCTGTCAGTCTTTTTTGTTCGAACGGAAGGCATCAGCGTAATCTTATAAATGTCAGCCTTAACTACCATCAGCTAAAACCACATTCTGCTGAAGGTGACAAAAGATTTAATTATGCATCCCCTAAAAAAAACAGTTCTATTTCTGATCATTTCCTCGCATTAAACGCAACAAAACAAGCCATGAAGTCTGCCGTTTAACACCCCGAGAGACGAATTATTCATTTTTTAAAAGCGCTTTGTCAACCAAGGTCATCAGTTATCTACTATCTGCTAAGAAGCGCCGTAATTTCACCTCATTTTTTTTCCGCTCAGTCGCTTTGTGAGAAAATGTCATAATTTGCCAAACGGTGTCTCCATTTAGGAAAAAAAAAAGAGGGGGGGGGGGGCTCTTAAAAAGAAGAGAAGCCGAGATCAAGTGAAGCGTCTGTCTGTGAAGGGTAAGAGCTGCAGCAGACCCGGTGCAGCTCACCGGCGTCCACCTGTTTCTCGCCACCGACTCGCAGGAGATGATTGAGTTTTCAGTTGCGTTCGGGGTTCCATCGTTTTTAATTTGCACATCTGCGATCAAGCCGAGTGGAAAGGTGTCCCCGAAGGATGTCAACTGAGCATAATTATTTTTCCCCGCTAATTAGCAAAGCATCGAAATCGCGGGCTAATTGAATAAACCTCTGTACTGCCGGAGTGACGGCTTTGAATGCATTACAGCTGCAGCTAACAGGCCGTCCTGGACAACAACACACACAAAAAGTCTGGTTTTGCACGTATTGTGTTGGGCTGCGTTCCAAATCGCACACTTTTTCTATTCTGCTTTAAGTGCATACTGCTCTCACAAAGTTGCACACGGTTTCATGCACCATGCATACAATTGGGACATTTGTCATAATAATGCACCTTAAACTTTGACTGTCGCAGTCTGTAGTAAGAAATGAGCTGTCATCTGTCTGTGTGTACACTGTGATGTATGTGATGCAACGGCACAAGGGATTGTGGATCAGAAAAGCATACTGCCGTACAAACTGCAAAATCAACCACATGTAGTAGGACAAGTGGATATTTTTGGCACACTATGTATTGGAGCTGCTAAATCTTGTTCTGGCTCTATATATATTATGGCAGGATGGATGTTGGTATTGGACAAGCGGAAATTCTTACAAGGTTAAATGATCACCAAAGCTGTTACGCTACAAATAATCTGTTTTCTAGTGTAAATATCTGCCAGTAACGCCTCTCAAAGGAGGTCAAAAGGGTTACCACCACCCCAAAATCTAATTGGCCACCCATGTGACCACCCCAGAGCTGGTAGGTGAAGTTCATTCACTGTCAAACTCCAACGTCCAAGTGTCTGTGAATGCCCATGTGTGAGGAAAAGCACCATTAGTTGATGTAAGTTGGCAGTGCAACTGTCCACAAACATCACAGAAAGTGCAAAAGACAATATTTACGAGCTTTTACAATGAACAAAGATATAAACGCCCCATGTGAAATATTGATGCCACATGAAGTGCGTCACATGAAGTGCGTCACCCAAAGTGAGCGTATACTGGAACGTGCCATTGGCATGTTGGTGTGATGCGTCTGTTGTCAGACCAAAGGCTTCATCTGCTGTATGTGTCGCTGGTCTGAGACCATCCCACAAGTGAACAAGCCGGATGTGTCCATCCTGTGCTGGGGTGGTCACACGTGGCCGACGTGGATGAGGTGGATTTGCAGGACTGCCCGTCCGTTGGAAACCAACTCTCAAACGTCCTGTCGTCTGATAGTGAACATTCAGCTGCACAGCGACCGCTCTGGTGGACATTCCTGCTTCCAACATGCCAATGACACGTTCCCTCATGACCGGAGTCATCTGAGGCGTTGCTGCTTTGGTCAACATGTGATATGTTGGGGTGGCCTTTTATTGTCCCCAGTATAAGGAGTGTCTGAGTACTGCTCATTGTGTTGGAGCAGCGTCTGGATATGCCACACCCATGGACTGAATGGAATTAATGCATCACTGAGGCAGTGGTGGACTCAAATTTCGACACTAATCAAGAGAAATATCCATTTAGTACAAGTACAAGACAGTATACACTCACTTTGGGTGGCGCACTTCATGTGGCATCAATATTTCACATGGGGCGTTTATATTTTTGTTCAGTGCAGTTAGCCGGGTCGAACACAAAACTCTAAGACAGGAGCTAAAGTTCAGTTTGTTGCTTCCAGCTGTTTAGGACTATTTCCTCTGAGTTTATTAAATACCTGCAGCATCAGACAGCTGCAAGATCCATATAAACGTCTCCAAAGAAGAAAGAGCTGCTGCATTTACACACATGGAACAACACCAGTAACTTCATTTTTCATTAATTATTTATAACTATAAATAAATGATAAAACTCGCCGTGGAGACAGGATCGATTAGGATCTAACAGCAAATGATGTGGACTATGGTGTTTAATGAATTATTCAGAATTATTCTACACACTTACTTATGATCTTCAGTCCATTTGTAGGTTTATGAGATGGTTTTTATATAATATGTTCTATTGTACTGCATTGTATTTCTGTCTCTTTCAATGTTGTTTGTCTCTTGTACCATTGTTATACTATTTTAGTATTGCTTTTTTTGTTGCAGTATTGTTTTTATGTCCGTTTGAGCATCGTTCTGTCTGTTCTAGTATTGATTAGTCCATTTTAAACAAACTAAAAACTAAACTTTTAGGTTTATTGGACACTATGCAGAGAGTAGAAGCCTTCAGAGCAACTAAAAATGCTCACAGAATACATTAACTTAACTAAAATTCCTTACAGTGCTCAATGTGCATCACCAACGTATCACAGTCTGCTGGTTCTTCCTCATATTTAGGAGCTTTATGTCCTGTTTACATCAAAACCTCATACAATCTCAAACATCATTATATTTATTTAATTTTTTTGAATTAGCAGCTAGAATTAGCATTTAGCTGTTAAATGCTAAATGGTAGCATTGGCACTGGTCACTACCTGGAGCTTCTCCTAAATGCACCTGGGTAAGTTGAATGTGGCAGTGCTGGTTGAATTAGCAGTTAGCATTAGCATTTAGCAGTTAGCTAAATGTAGCATCGACACTGGTCACTACCTGGAGTATAACCTAAACGGGCCTGGGTCAGCTGAACGTGGCAGTGCTATTTGAATTAGCATTAGCATTTAGCAGTTAGCTAAATGTTAGAATTGGCACTGGTCACTACCTGGAGTATATCCT
This sequence comes from Dascyllus trimaculatus, assembly GCA_024666655.1. NCBI lineage: Eukaryota > Metazoa > Chordata > Actinopteri > Pomacentridae > Dascyllus > Dascyllus trimaculatus. The sequence continues at coordinate 26,459,235 of CM045462.1, read as the reverse complement.
AAACGGGCCTGGGTCAGTTGAACGTGGCAGTGCTATTTGAATTAGCATTAGCATTTAGCAGTTGGCTAAATGGCAGCATCGGCACTGGTCACTACCTGGAGCATCTCCTGAATGGGCCTGGGTCAGATGAACGTGGCAGTGCTGGTTGAATTAGCAGTTGGTATTAGCATTTAGCAGTTAGCTAAATGGTAGCATCAGCACTGGTCACTACCTGGAGCATCTCCTAAACAGGCCTGGGTCAGTTGAACGTGACAGTGCTGGTTGGATTGTGTAGGAGCAGTGTGAACTGGCACTGAGGGGCGGTGACTCTGGGACGCCAGAGTTCACCTCCTAGCCTCCTGGAGGTGTCGTGGGACTAAGTAGGAGAAACACCATTAAAGGGAGGTTTCCACCTGATGACCCCCAGAGACGTGTTAGGAATCACTGCTCACTGGTAGGTATAGAGACAGATTAGGGATCCTAGGTCCTTCACTGAGGATGAATCCTCTCTTTTTGAGCACAAGTGTCTTGTGTTTAAATGAACTTATACTTAGCCTATGTGATCATATCTATGTCCACATGCATAGTAAACATAAGTAAACACATGGTTCTAATGGCCTGAACACTCTTGATTATATGTTCCCGACAGTGACTCTGTGTACTTTCCCTCATGCAGGCAGGTGAGCTGCCGCACAGAGTTTATAAGCTGCACTTGAATCAGTCCTGAGCTTCATCACAGCTGGATGTGATTCCACTGTAGAGTCTGATCCCCAAGCCAAAATATTTTCCAGTCACATCGAGTTTCTTTTATTAGGGGGGATTTTTCCATTTCACGACAGCGGTGACATTAATATGTGACTTTTCCAGTTATTAAACTAACAAATATGAAACTTTTTCATTACATAATAAGCTGCTGTGGTTAGATCAGTTATTATCACACGTATAGAACTTTTAATGTATCATAATATATATATATATGAGACTATCAGTATTGTTTACTGTAATACTGTTTTGTCAGTTGTAGTATTTTCTTTATCACATATCTGCAGAATACAGATAATTTTGCTGATTACAACAGAGTAAAACATTTTAACTGACATTTTCTGCTTATTTAAATACACTAGAAATGTATAATTTTACAGTCAAATGTACAAGAATGAATGAACAGTTGTGAAGAAACAGATTTTTTGATGTGGTTTCTTTTCAGTTAACATGTAACTTTTTTTCTGTAATTTTAAAAGGTATTACCTGGAATTTGAGCAAGCAGGAAAATCTATAAATTAAAAGTTAATTGTTCAATAAAATTACAGTTAAATGTCTGCGTAACTCAGCCACTTGCAATCTCCAGAGCTCATAATTATAGTGAATTCCTGAAGCTGAGCTACGACTTTTGGTTTTTGTGTGTCCCCCTATTAAAAATTTAACTGATGTCTGCCCTAATTTTTGAGGACAACAATACAACACTGCAAAAAATAATGCAAAAATGTCAACGTCTGCATAACTCAGCCACCTCCAAAGCCAAAAAACTACAGTGAACTCTTGAAATTCACTGTTGAATTTTGGTTTTTGTGTGTCGCCCCTAAGAAAAATTGCTGGAAACACCACTGATGCATGAACTAATTCCTAAGAAATACAATGCAACACTGCAAAAATATGCAAAAAATGTCAGCTTCTGTATACCTCTACCATGTGGAGTCTCCAGAGCTGAAAAACTATAGTGAATTCCTGAAGTCGAGCTATGATTTTTGGTTGCTGTGTGCCAACCCTATGAGAAATTTCACTGATCTCTGCCCTATTTTTTAAGTAAAACAATGCAACACTGCAAAAATATACAAAAATCAGAGTGAATTCCTCAAATTTACTATGATTTTTGGTTTTTCTATGCTGCCACTATGAATAGTTACTACTGATGTGTGCCCTAATTCCTAAGAAATACAATGCAACCCATCAACCTCTGCATAACTCAATCCTTTGCAATCTCCAGAGTAGAAAAATTATAGTGAATTCCTGATATTCAGCTTTGATTTTTGATTTTTGTGTGACAACCCTATGAGAAATTTCAATAATGTCTGCCCTAATTTTTAAGGAAAACAATTCGACACTGCAAAAATATGCTAAAATGTCATCCACTTGCAAATTCCAGAGCTGAAAATTCAAAGTAAATTCCTGAAATTCACTATGATTTTAGTTTTTTGTGTGCCACAGCTATGAAAATACCTGCCCCAGTTTTTAAGGAAATCAATCTAACCCTGCAAAAAATATTCAAAAATATCAGCTTCTGTGCAGCTCAACTACTTGTAACCTCCAGAGCCAAAAAACTAACGTGAATTCCTGATATCCAGCCTTGATTTTGGTTTTTGTGTGACACCCCTATGAAAAATATCTAAAGACACCGCTGATGCATGCTTTAATTCCTAAGAAATACAATGCAACACTGCAAAAAATATGCAAAACATGTCAACTTCTGCATCACTGAACCACTCTGAATCTCCAGAGCTGCAAAAACTACAGTGAATTCTTGAAATTCAGCAGATTTTTGGTTTCTGTGAGGCATCCCCAAGAAAAATTTGACTGTTACCTGCCCTAGTTTTAAAGGAAAACTAAGCAACACTGCAAAAATATGCAAAAAATATCAACTTCCGCACAACTAGACCAGCTGGAATCTCCAGAGCTGCAGCAGCAGAAGGGCTAAAAGCTGCCAGACGCTGCCAACACAGTCTTTAATGCACAGCAGCAACCACTGCTGAGTACAGTAGCTCGCTTCTTACATCAGCGGTTGAATTACGAGCGCAGCGCCTACTGTAATGAATAAGCATTTTATTACATCTCTAAGAACTTTAATAGCTATTGACAAAAACCGTGCTTAGCTCACTGCGCCCCCAGCCAACAATTACCAAACAAATTAGACTCTGTGATTCCGAGCAGCACAGATGTTTGTTGTCTATTAAAAGCACAGATGACTCTTATTGGGAAAACGTCGCTGAAATTGAGGGAAAGCCTCATTATCAGGTTGGTTTATTTGTTTTCAGCCCGCTCCCATTATGTGAAACAGCATTTTAGATGAGCCAAGGACTCTGCGGCGGCTGTGCTGTCGGCACAACGCTGTCCTTGGTATTGCCATGGGATGCAGCGTATTTGGCCTTCATGCTCTGCGAAACTGCCTCCCCACCTCCACCTGCGTGAAGCCTTCCTCTGCAAACTCACTAATGAGGCCGAGCCGGGAGTCAATCAGCTGTACGGGGCTAAAATGGAGCTTCCGAGGGGCTGCAGGCGAACCGGTGCAGCCGGCCAGTTTAACACCCTCACAACGCTGTGCTTTTCTGTCCAGGCCAAAGCAGCTATAGACGGGAAAATGTTCCAGCGTGGACATCAGGGGCTGGCTGCTGCCACAAAGAAGACGATTCAAAGTGCAGATTTCACACAGGAAGACTCTCACACTCTAAAAATACTTCCTTTAATACCTACTTCTTCTGAAAGTGAAGCAAGCATTGAAGCGCAGTGACAAGGGAGTATTGGACTCCGACACAATGAGCAGCTGAATTATGCACCGGAAAAAACAAACAAACAAGAATGCCAGGAAAAAAAGTTTAAAAAAATCAAACTGTAATGTTCAAAAGCTTTAAAAATGGGTAAAATAACGATAAATATCTGTAAAATAAGGACTTTTTTTTGCCGATTTGAAAACAGTAAAATTGTATTTTACATCACGTGTTGTAAAAGAACAAATCAATCTTTGTTAAAACACAGATTTTTGATGTGGACTTTATTTATAGTCTCGCCCATTTTTAAAAAATTACAGCATAATTTTAAATATAACTTAACCAAACAGGGACAATCTATAAAATGACAGCTAAAAAATATTTACCATTTGCCATTCAGTGATTAATAAAAAAATATCAACAGCTATCTGTGAAATAAAGATGTTTTAAAAATGTAATTAAGGTAAAAAAATGTGTAATTTTACAGTCAAACGTTATTAAAGAACAAATTACCATTCGTCTGTTGTCTGTTTTAGAACCATTCGACTGTCTTAGCTTTGTTTTCACACAGATATGCCTCCCGTTGAGACCATCTGATGGTCGAGGCCGAGCTGCTGTGTCAGACTGTCTAAGGGACGCTAACAGCTGGATGGCACAGACTTTCCTTCAACTCAACAACTCAAAATCAGAAACCATCTTGTTTAACCCTCCTCACAGTGATACCACCTTCATCCATAACTCCCCAGGTCCACTCTCCGCCAATTTAAAGCCCACTGCTAGAAATTTGGGTGTTCTCTTCGATTCGGCTCTGTTATTCGATCCCTACGTCGAAACAACCGTCCAGTCCTGTTTCTTTCAGTTCAAGACAATCTCCAGAATCAAACCAGTGGCTGTCACCTGCAGACCTGCTAAAACCCACCACTTGATTATTGTAGCTCCCTCCTGTCCGGTATCAACCAGAAATCACCCTCCCGCCTCCAGCTGGTCCAAAACGCAGCAGCTGGGCTCCACGCTGGTTTTACCGGACGACATCATGTAACCCCACGTCCTTCCATCGCTCCACTGGCTCGCTGTACATTTGAGAATTGATTTTAAGATGTTACTCATAACTTTTAAAGCACGTCACGGTCTTGCTCCTGGTTACATCGGCGAATTGATGACCACTTACATCCCACCCCACAGCCGTAGGCTACGTTCAGACTGCAGGCTAAAGTGGCCCAAATCCAATTCTCCCCCCATCCCCCGATCTTTTCATGACAGTCTGAACAGCACAGATCCGATTTTTTTCAAATGCGACCCAGGTCACTTGGATATGTGGTCCTGAATCCGATACGTATCTGATCTTTTGCCATGCGGCGTCTGTCTGAACGGCCAGGTCGCATTTATCCGACCTACATGTCACTGATACACGACAAACGTCTCTATTCTGAGTTCAAGTAGGAACAAAAACAACAACCATGGGGGACAATAATGTGGAGTCCAGTCAGTGGAGGTTTCAGAGTTCATTCCCTCCATACTCCATGGTGCTAAGCTATGTATGTAGCCACAGCTGCCCTGGGGTAGACTGATGGAGGCCAGGCTGCCAGTCTGCCCATCAACCACCACCAACCACTCACTCTCACACTGCATCCACCCAGGCTTCCTGGTGTTCCCTCACGGTCTCCCATCCAGGTACTGACCAGGCCCAACCCCGCTTAGCTTCTGAGATCTGAAGGGATCGGGCATCCACAAGGCGAAGTGGACATTATACACAGTTTTGATGTTTATTGTAGAGTTGACATGTAAATGAGTGTCACTGTTTCTGTAACTGTACGAGTTATTACCTTTATTTAAAAAAAAAAACAAACAGGGAAAATCTGTTAAAAACATTCTTCTTTTTTACAGTGTGACTTTGAGGAGTCACAGCACCTTCATTTGAACTCATCATGAACCTGATTTCCTGGTTCCCAGCTTCTCATTCACTATTCTTTTCCAACATGTGACTGACATACAGTGTTTTTTTTTTACAGTGTGACTTTGAGGAGTCACAGCACCTTCATTTGAACTCATTATTTTGCTGACTTCCTGGTTTACAGCTCTTTATTTACTATTCTTTTCCAACTTGTGACTGACAGACGTTGTTTTTTTACAGTGCGACTTCGAGGAGTCACACTTGAACTCATCATGAACCTGACTTCCTGGTTCACAGCTTCTCATTTAGTATTCTTTCCCAACATGTAACTGACAGACCTTCATGTATGTGGAGCTGTGAGGCTTCACTGTGTCTCCAGCACACAGCTCCAACGTTTCAACGCTGCACTGTTCCGCCTGTAAACCCAGCGCCATCATGTCCAATAAACCAAATACTTTACGACCCGTCCCCGTCATCGCCCCTCCTTCTATTTTCGCTGCCAAACATCCAAAGAGCGCCGGTTCCAATAAACACCACGAGGGGTGAATCAGCTAGGCGGAGCGGCACTTAATGTTGCCGTTTAATGCATGGAGGAGGTCGCCGGGGTCTCGGGGAAATGTCGAGGTGCTGATAGCAGCGGTGGGGAGGAAGAGAGAGGTGGCACTTCATATCGGAGGAATAATTCATGTAGCGGGAAAAGAAAATAACAATGTGTGACATCTGGCTGCGGTAGTGATTACTGTAGATATTCTCACCGCTGCCAAACACGCCTCTAAGAGGGTTTGATTGATATTCCGGCTGTAGTGGTGCTTTAGCGGCCAAAATTGCAAATCTAAACAAAAATGTGCTCCATTGAAATTCTGATTCAGGCTTGCCCTACTTTTCCCTCATATACATTTATATTGTTTGGGGCGGAGCTTGGGAATGGGGACTTATCGTGGAAGATATTATCTTATAAACAAGAGTGTGCGAGGCGAGCACCTTTTCTCCCTCTCTCTCTCTTCTTTTGGCGCCATGATATCGCCGGATGCTAAGAGAGAGACAGGCGATCTAGATAATTCTGCCCAGCAATCAGCTTTTATTTTCCTTTTTCGTTTGCTGACCGGTGAAGAAGTTCCACTACACGACGAAGATTAAAAAAAAACACAACGAGATAGGAAGGATCTCACGCAGAGAAAATGACACTGCAGGTGATTTCGAAGGGGAAGCGGAGGCCGGGCCGCGTCCTCTCGCTTTAACTGCGTATCTGCTCACGTTTAATTGTACTGATGTGATTTCACAAGAAGTAAAGAAAAAAAAAGGAAAAAGACGCGGAAATTAATCGAGGAGCTCAGCGGGCGGCGGTGCAGAACAGCCCCATGTCTTCGGATTGAATGTGTCTTGTGATGTGCAGCAGAGACATTATGTAGATGAAAAACTGGGTGGATATTACTTCATTTTACTCTTTTTTTCCCCTTCACTACGCCTCAGAAGTTTTCAAATACTACCAGCTACATTTAAATATTCTCCTTTTTTTCTATTCTAAATCAGTCACGCAATTAGCTTTAAATGAACGCCGGACCACCCATGTTGAACCCGGTGTGGACGCGCAGTGAAAGCCAGTCATCTGCATCGTTTTCTATCTCTCTCTCTGTCTCCTGAAGGCAGCAATATACCAAGAATGAAATCGAGCTCGCACAAAATTAAATTCCCGCTGAACTGGTTTCGAACACAGCGCTCGGAGCGGATGTCTGCGTACTCACTGCGACCCAACGCCTGCTCGTTTAGCGACACTCGGCGGAATCCGGGGCCAGATGGAGCTGCTCGGGTAAACTCAGCGGGAGACGGGAAAAGACGTGGCTGGCGTTGATTAAATCTGCAGAAATTAAAGTTGAAAATTAGGCTACAGGTGGACAGTCTGTCAAATTAAATGTGAAGACTTACAGAAAAGTTTAACACTTAATTAATGCATTTAAAACACACGACTGAAGCTGCTGTAGAACTGCTGATTCCACTGAAAACCAACAAGCCATTGCAGCTTATTCTCTTTGTCTGCTGAGGTGACAAAAACTAGCTGCCCTGCTAATGAAATGCAAAAGTTAAAGGGACACTGTTGCTAAGCATTAAGTATTTTGAATCCAACATCCTTGTTTGCTAGCCTGCAACATCTCAACAATACTGTGAAATGCATCATCTAATTGCATGTGCGTCATCATGTGGTATTAAAGAGCCCATATAATGCTCATTTACACATGGATCATTTTTATTTTTTGAGTCAATTTGAATACATTTGCATGATTTAATGTTCAGAAAACACATTATTTCTCTCAGTCTGTCCAATCCTGCAGCACTTCTTCTCATCGTCTGTCTAAAATGCTTCGTTTTAGCTTTTGTTGCTTTAACGATCCCATTCTAAAAAGCTGCTCTGATTGGCCAAAAACAAAATGACACAAAATTTGCATATCACAGCCTAAAATCTGAAAGTGTAAACAGAGAGAAAACAGAAGTTGGTGCTGTTGAGGAAATAATAGCGTGCTGTTGCTAACTTTTGCTAGCTTCAAGGCCAAACTAGCTGCTAGTGAGACTTTATGCAAATGTGTTACGCTGTGATGTCAACACGTATCAGGAGAAAACCCAGTGAGGAGGTTATTGGATATTAGGCTACAGGCAGACAGTCAGTCAAATTAAATGTAAATAGTAACAGAAAAGTTTAACATGTAATTAATGCTGTTTAAACAAAAGACTGAAGCTGCTGTAGAACTGCTGATTCCACTGAAAACCAACAAGCCATTGCAGCTTATTCTCTTTGTCTGCTGAGGTGACAAAAACTAGGTGCCCTGCTAATAAAAATGCAAACGTTAAAGGGACACTGTTGCTAAGCATTAAGTATTTTGAATCCAACATCCTTGTTTGCTAGACTGCAACATCTCAACAATACTGTGAAATGCATCATCTAATTGCATGTGCGTCATCATGTGGTATTAAAGAGCCCATATAATGCTCATTTACACATGGACAATTTTTATTTTTTGAGTCAATTTGAATACATTTGCATGATTTAATGTTCAGAAAAACACATTATTTCTCTCAGTCTGTCCAAACCTGCAGCACCTCTTCTCATCGTTTGTCTAAAATGCTTCGTTTTAGCTTTTGTTGCTTTAACGATCTCATTCTAAAAAGCTGCTCTGATTGGCCAAAATCAAAATGACATAACATTTGCATATCATAACATAAAATCTGAAAGCGTAAACAGAGAGAAAACAGAAGTTGGCGCTGTTGAGGAAATAATAGCGTGCTGTTGCTAACTTTTGCTAGCTTCAAGGCCAAACTAGCTGCTAGTGAGACTTTATGCAAATGTGTTACGCTGTGATGTCAACACGTATCAGGAGGAAACCCAGTGAGGAGGTTATTGGATATTAGGCTGCAGGTAGAAAATCAGTCAAATTAAATGTAAATAGTAACAGAAAAGTTTAGCACTCAATTAATTAATGCATTTAAAACACACGACTGAAGCTGCTGTAGAACTGCTGATTCCACTGAAAACCAACAAGCCATTGCAGCTTATTCTCTTTGTCTGCTGAGGTGACAAAAACTAGCTGCCCTGCTAATGAAATGCAAAAGTTAAAGGGACACTGTTGCTAAGCATTTGCTAAGCTGACAACGATTTACCATATTAAAGTATTTTGAATCCTTGTTTACTAGCCTCCAGTCTTCTCAACAATACTGTGAAATGCATCATCTAATTGCATGTGCGTCATCATGCAGATATTAAAGAGCCCATGTTATGCTCATTTACACATGGACCATTTATTTATTTTTGGAGTCAATTTGAATACATTTGCATGATTTAACGTTCAGAAAACACATTATTTCTCTCATTCCATCCAATCCTGCAGCACTTCTTCTCAACGACGATCTGAAATGCTCCTTTTAGCTCCTGTCACTTTAAGAATGCCTTTCTAAAAAGCTGCTCTGATTGGCCAAAATCAAAATGACATTACATTTGCATATCATAACATAAAATCTGAAAGTGCAAACAGAGAGAGAACACAAGTGAGCGCTACTGATGAAATAATGGCTGACTGTTGCTAATTCTTGCTAGTTTGAAGTCCAAACTAGCTGCTTATTTTATATGTTACATTATGATGTCAATAAGTATCAGGAAAAAACCCAAAACAATCCAACAGAACCAGAACCTGCACCACTTCTTTCTGTTAGATAGGAATGATTGTATAATAATTGTTTAAGTGCATCCAGGACTCTTGCTTTGAGTCTTTTTCCAAACCCTTACCGCCACTTTAAACGAGGCATTTGAGGTAGTTAAGGAGCGTTATTTTCTTTTGGCATGAACGTTGGGCTTTGTATGTTTGCAGATGTTTTACAGAACACAGGCTTTTAACTCTCCAGGTGGGTAACCAAGATTGGGCGAGTGAAAAATGAATGTTGGACTGATTTTAGGTTGAATTTACATAAACCAACATCAAGCTGTTGTTCAAGATAGATTGCTTTGGCACGATGAGAAGAAAATCTGTTTTATTCAACTAACATGGCCAGAAAATGAGAAATTAAACATCTGTATTTCCATCTGCTGATTAAGACCATGTCTTGGGATCAAATGCTCCAGAACAGCTACAACATGGACCTTGAGGTGAGACTGTTTTGTCCATTTCTGGTTGGAAAACCGGGATAACAGCTTAAAAAACAGTCCGCAAGTCTTTCAGCTCTTTAAATACCAGCCATGTCAGAGTCCTTGCTCATGAATATATCTGTAATTTTGACAGATGTCATTTCATAGCAGCTCATTTAACTGTTTTATTGTGTTCCTCCACACTTCTTCCCCTAACAAAGATCATACACCGATCAGGCATAACATTATGACCACCTGCCTCAGTGGTTTTAATGTTGTGGCTGATCAGTGTATAGTTCAGGTTAAAAGAATTAGAATAAGGAGCTTTACTGTCATCATACTGCAGTGCGGGACAGAAATACAACAAAATTTCGAGTCGGGTGTGCAAACTCTAGATAGTAATGTCGATGCATCAATCATTGTTTACATGCAGTCAGACTCCCTTGTACAGTCAGACGTTGGCACACAGCAAAGAGCAGCTCGCTAGCTCTACAGCAACACCATAAACATTGCTGGTTAACCTCATCTTAGTCAGGACCAGGATGCAATAGTTACTTGTGTCTCATTGTGATGTTACTCTCAGATTTAGCTCATCCATTTTGATGGGGCAGGATTTGCATATTTGCAAGAAGGATAGTCAGGAGTGGAAGTTTGCGGGGTGTAGCCTTTAGCTTAGCTTAGGCTAGCTTGCTTCCTCACTTCCAGCTGCCACCTGTTGTTTGCACTTTAGTTTAGAGATTTCTTTTTGCATTTCGTTAGCCTCGCAGCGTAATTGCCTGAGGTTTTCAGAAAAACCATCTTTGCATGTAGCGTCAAAAATGCCTGAGTCAAAGAGCTGACTTCTGATAGGCTGAGGACATTGGCAATAATGCACGGTCAATCAGCAGTGCTGGGAGAGGCAGTTATCACAGTTTGGCCAAAACATGACTGAGGCAATTACGCTATGAGGCTACCGACTTGTAACACCAAGTCAATCAGTTGGCCAGACCACCAGGAATTCTCTGGGCTGGATCCGACTGAGAACTCGCCTGTGTTTTATCATTTATTTCTCCCTAAATGGACTTTAATTTACTAAATGCCCACCACGTTGTATTGAAGAAGGCTTCAGACCAGCAATAGAGACCATAAACTCATTGGAAAAACATTTACTGAGGGAACAATTCCAGTAAGGAATAGAGGCATTTTCTCATTGACTTCTACACAGTCATACTCAGATAAGTCGCCCCCTGCTGGCCATTAGAAAGAATGCATTTTAAGGCACTTTCAAGGCTGCATCCATTTCTTTTACACACTTTATGGACTAATGGTGTACACACTGGCAATAGCTGTTGCTAGCTTAAGTTGTGTTTTTACATATCCGACTATTATTTGTAGTCTGCGATACCTAAGAAAGCACCCAGATTTAATGTTACATATAACGAGTCCAGGTTGTGACCCTGTTCTGACAGATAAACAGCCACTGTATTATAACACCGAGCCATTAAACACATATTTATGTATATACTGTGGACCTATACATCCTGTCGAGTGGTGGCACTTCATTATTTCTGATTTATGAACCGATACCAGCAGAATATTTATGTTAAAGGAGGCTAAAGGTGGTCGTAACATGTAAAGCAGTTTGCTAGAAAGTCCTCCTTCTAATCTAGACAAAGACATGCAGCTATAAATGTAATTATACAAAAATCCTTTTTAGAAAAGAGTAAAATTAAGTCTGTCCTGACTGTTCATGCCTCATTGCAAACTCACTCAGCTTGTCTGATCTATAAAGGTACAATATGTTCCTGCTGTACAGCTCGTAAGTCACTGTCTCGGCTTTTTAAGTAGTTTTTTACATGTGCAATTACTTCATGACGGAGTTAATTGTATCAGTGAGAGACCTTAACAAAGCCCAGCGATATGTCTTGAGCATTTGTGCAAAAGGCAGCCAGAGAAAGTGAGAAGTACAAATTAAATCTGATTCAGCAGCATCAAGGCCGTGCAAACAGCTCAGGCTTTGGACGCTTATCCTTCGGTTTCTTTAAGAGCAGTCCGTCAAACCCTGACTCGCTCCACACAGCGCCGGCTTCCACCGAGACACGTGGATTTCCAAAAACGAAAAGGAGAAAGAATTCTCACCTCACCTGAAAGCTGAGTTCAGAGCATTAGCGGGTCAGGGATCGTCTTTGTTGGAAAAGAACGGAGAGAATCTGAGGGGGAAAACCAACGTGACTCTTTAGGGAGTATTGATCTTTTTGTAACTGCTCTGTCAGAAGCCGCGACGTAGGAGGACACAAGACGACGACAACAAAGCGGCTCACAGAAAAGTTTTCGCGCTCGACACGAAAATACATTTGTCTCACCAAATGATTTTTCACTTAACCGCTCCTGCAAAATGTGTCTTGTCATATAGTGTAGCAAGAATTACAGGGTTTAGCAGGTTGTAAGCTTTGAGACTGTAAGAACAAACCCATTTGAAAGCTCCGAGAGGTTTTAAAACACATGCAGCCTGAATTAGACCATTTATGAGGGCTAGAAACTGTAAAAACAATAAGAACTGTCAGATTTCCAACGGTCTTTGAACTACTCATCTGCAACATGCTGTAGCGTACGTATGCACCAATATAATGTAGCATAACTACACTTTACAATTAAAATTTGCACTCGTTAATGAAGGGGCACCATCTCAGATTACTGAGAAAATTATCATTCTAGATTAAGTCTCAAAGAGACTTTAATTGAATGAAGTTGATCAGTCTCTTAGCTGAAAATCGTAAATTCTGATTTCATTGACCTCCAGATCCCAAACAAAGAAATACACGGCAGAACCGATGATAATTATACACAAACATTTATTAACTAAACTACAAACAAACAATAAACAACAATGACATAACAACAGACAGTGAATGAATGAATGAATGAATGCGGATAAACTAATTAACTGTGATCGTCACTGGAAGCAGCTGATAGAAAGATGATGAATTTAGAATCTCTTTAGAATTGGAAGCCAATCATAATTTATAAATTCACCCGTTTAGCAGAAAGAAAACGATACTTGCGTAGCCCTTTGATGGAGAGAGAAGGCAGCCGCAGGATGTTCAGCTGTGATGGTCTGCTGGATGAGTCGGATCAGGAACGCAGAGACAAGGAGGCACTTTGGTGTAGTCATGTTGTAAAAATGTACCAAAGTACAAACACTAAGAGTCGAAGCTCATAGTTAAAAGAAAATGTCCGTGCTGTTGCATTATCAAAATTAACTGAAGAGGTTTAACTTCAAGTTAATAATAGAAAAATTAAATCTCAAGCCTTTAAGAAACAAAAACACAAACCCAAAAAACTTAGCCCGATAAAAGTAGTGAACCCTTGAATGAAAGAAAAAGAAACCCTTAAGGTTCTTTAAAAATAGTAAAAGCCCCTAGCACGTTTAAAAAGTAAAAGCCCCTTTTGAAAGAAACAAGCCCAAATTCTTAAAAAGTAAAAGCCCAAATTGCATTCCAGTGACTTTCCTTTTATATAGAAAGTTTTGGAGTCAAATTCAAATCAGCATCTGACCAATCGTGGCTGTGTCCATCCCAGGGGGAGGTCTGAGCTTCACTGTCCAAGAGAGATCAGAGGCCAAATACCTTTAGAGCATACTTTAAGATTATTTCTTAAACATGCAAATTCGATTGTTAATATCTATGATGATCACAGATCTGAAATCTCACTAAATGTATGATTAAAACGACACCAAACATGATATATTTATCTCACATGGTTCCTGAGATAATAATAATAAAAGATATAACACAAGAATAAGCTTACAAATAGTAGACTTCTAGGCTACATGAAAGTAAACTATTAATGTGACTACAGATACAAGCATATACATTCAATTATAAGAAAAGTTCAACTTATAAGTATACATGCTGGGAATCAAAGATCTCTCTCTCTCTCACTGTGTGTCTTTTATGGTGGTGTCCGTGACAGAGAGGAGGGGGGTGTCGGTTTCTTGTGTTTGCATTGCAATAAACACTTCAGATTCAATGTGTTCTCCTTCCATGCTGGTCCTGATCAACCTGGTATCACAGAGTCCAGATGTTGGGATCATCACTCCAGAGATGTTGAATTCTTTGATTTTATTATTTAGAAGTGTTTAGTTCGAATCATCAAAGAGTTCCTTGTGTCAGGAGGAATGCCATCTCGTCTCTTCTCCGGAGGTGTATGGTTTTCCTCACAAATTGACACTTTTATGACCCTTATCAGATTCTGGTGCAGAAGGGAGACATCCTGTCGTCTCCAAAAAGGGGGGATTTGGGTCTGCTGTCTCTTGAAATGGTTTCTTACCCAATTTACAGCTCTGAGAAACGGTCTCTTAGATTATCTGGGTGTTAGCTTGGAATGTTCTGCTCCGTTGTACGCTACAGTCCCCCACTTTGTTTGATGATGACGATCGTCCTTGGCGGAGGCTGTCAACAAACACTGGAGAAATTAATGCAGAACATCGATGCCCAAAGACTAAGCATAACATTTTCAATCGGCTAACATGGGTGGTATAACCAAAATCGAAAAATTGGGTTCAGAGTTGATATGAGACAGTATAGGTCTTGTCACATATTGCAGAGTGAGCATTTAAAATCACGAAGATGATTGATTGATTAGTTAGACCCCCACTTAGTAAGGTTAAGGGACCAGAATATAGTTAAATCTTTATTTTTTTTATTTTTATCTAAGTAGTTGATTACTTTCCTCTTGGATGTATTTATTATACATATACATTTGTTAATCTTAAATTTTGGGTTTTGATTTCAGTTTGAGTATATGATGTCTTTCCTCAGAGTAGCAAAACAAATGAACCAGAACTTGCCTGATACCTGTCATAACTAGTGAGATGTCTGTCTGTCTTCACCTGTTTATCTTCAGTGTTCCCCGGGCACGCGTGAGCCACCCCGGTTATCCACCAGAAAATAACAAACTAAAACAAAAAACGGGGCAGGGGCGCACCCACTGCCACCACCTGTCTAATCAGGCAAGTTTGGTGCTTCATTATTTGATGTTATGACTCCAATTTCAGATTTTGTCCCCCACTTGGTTTTCTTCTTCCAGAGTATTGTCCATCTTTCCATGGGTCTCGCTGAAAACTTGATGGCTCATGGTTTCTAAGACCATGGTCATGACGATGGGTTAGTCTTCTCCATCCTTCATTATACCTGCGAGGTTGTGTAGGAATTTGGATGCATACGTTTGCATCATCAGAGGATGAGTCAGAGTCTTGTCCTGGAGCTCTTTTTTCATCTGGGTCTCAACTTGTTCCAGTCTCTGTGACATGCCATCTGTGGCTGGGTTTGCAGGCTTTGTCAACTGATTGATTGAAGCCTGCAGTTCCAACATGGCTCTTAGTTTCTCCATTTCTCCTCTGGAAATGTTTTCCTCTTTCAGGTGCTCATCCAGTCGCCTTCGGGTTTCCATCTCGTACAGAAGTGCATCTGTTTTACTCCGCTTCATCTGGATCATAAGATGGGGAATGATGGAGTCATAATTCAGATTGAACTCCTCTGGAGTCCTGGTTTGTTGTTTCTCTTCATAGCCTGGCAAGACGTTGCCTGTCATGACGTTCAGCCAGGTATTCATGTCCTCCCGTGGGAAAGGGGGACTCATCATGGTAGGTGGCACTGGGATTTTGTGAGTCAGGTGCAAATAAATGTTAGCAATTCTAACAAAAATTGTTTAACTGAATTAGGTAAAGGACTGACACCATATACTTCAACAGCCAATAACTGTAAACCTACTTATAGTAAGTATTACTTTTAGGTTTCCGTATTAATTTTAGTTGTTTATTTGTTGTTAATTTATGTAACTTTGTGGTTACACTAAGAAACAATTGTGTTGACAACTATGTTTGTTGTGTCTTTAAGTGTGATTGTTTTGAGATTCGTTTTTGTGTGAGGAAGCCTGAAAGCAAGAATAAAAAGGGCGTACAGGATAAAATCACTTTAACTGTAAAACAGTTCACATCAACTCATTCCCATACCACCACAATATACCAACTGCTTAACAGGACGATCACTTTGGAACACAACAAATACACACTTAGAATTAAAGAGAACAGGTGGGGTCAGTTTGAGATTGCTGTCTCTAGAGTTAGATGCTATAGATGCTAATAGCATTAGCATCACACAGTTCTCTGTTTGCTAACTGCAGAGGGTGAAGCTCTGTGAGGGTCTGTGTGTGTGTGTGACGTCAGTACGTCAGGCTTTGGCTCCGCCCCCTGATAGACCCTTACAGCTGAGACTAGTGTAGGTCAGTCTCACTTAAAACACAGAGGTAGTCACGTCTGTAACTTCAACTGTTTCTTGGCTTTTCAAAAAACTTGAGGGCTTCTCTCTTTGATGAGACAACAACATGTGTGGATCAAGTCCTACACATGCAAAGAACAATTATACTCAGGGCTTAGTTTATGAGGCTACTGCAGCTCTGGTGCAGGTAAATTCTTTAGTATCATATAGTATGAAGCTTTCTGGCACAGCGCAGTAAAGTTCACTATAGATTCAAAGCTTGGTAACAATTCTGGGGCACTCAGTAATTGTACTTCATTAATTAGGGTTCAGCTTAAAATCAAACTTTCTGGAACATCACAGCAAAGTCGATCACTTGTTCAAAACATTTAAAGCAACAGTTGTGGAAACTCAACAAAGTCACAGCAGTCAGATAACATCTGGATCTGCAGCATGCACACATCTGTCTCTCTTGATCGCGGCGGATCAGACAGCATAAAGCTCCAAATAAAAGTAACCTGATTTCAAACTTAGCACAGATCTGTGTTGATTATCATTAAACGTGCTTCATTGAGTAGGTACAATACTTGAGCATTAGGTGGCTAATCTAATGACACAGGAGCTATAGGTGAACACAGCTGGAATGACTAGAGCTTCGTAGTAACATTCACACTGGTTCAGCTGATCAGGACTTATTAGACTGAAGACACGGAGTCTGTCTTTTAACTTTGACCATGTAGCTGAGAGTCTTGTCAGTACAGGATTTAAATTCAGGGTTACTTTGTGCACGTTAACTTATGGGCTGGTTCTGTTCTTTAAGTTACAACAGGGAATTATAATGTCTAGGTGTTATAACAGCAGCAGCAGTTTGATTACGCTCTGCAACAACACACAGGCTACAACAGACACGTATGTTTTTGTAAACTTTTGCCTGCAGAGAGTTGATCCTTTAATAAATGGAGTGTGTAGGTTGATGTAGGTATTTCTTTGTTACGGGAACGGTGGTTTGATATCGCCTCACACGGGGCACCAAAATATGTAGCGTACGTATGCACCAATATAATGTAGCATAACTACACTTTACAATTAAAATTTGCACTCGTTAATGAAGGGGCACCATCTCAGATTACTGAGAAAATTATCATTCTAGATTAAGTCTCAAAGAGACTTTAATTGAATGAAGTTGATCAGTCTCTTAGCTGAAAATCGTAAATTCTGATTTCATTGACCTCCAGATCCCAAACAAAGAAATACACGGCAGAACCGATGATAATTATACACAAACATTTATTAACTAAACTACAAACAAACAATAAACAACAATGACATAACAACAGACAGTGAATGAATGAATGAATGAATGCGGATAAACTAATTAACTGTGATCGTCACTGGAAGCAGCTGATAGAAAGATGATGAATTTAGAATCTCTTTAGAATTGGAAGCCAATCATAATTTATAAATTCACCCGTTTAGCAGAAGGAAAATGATACTTGCGTAGCCCTTTGATGGAGAGAGAAGGCAGCCGCAGGATGTTCAGCTGTGATGGTCTGCTGGATGCGTCGGATCAGAAACGCAGAGATAAGGAGGCACTTTGGTGTAGTCATGTTGTAAAAATGTACCAAAGTACAAACACTAAGAGTCGAAGCTCATAGTTAAAAGAAAATGTCCGTGCTGTTGCATTATCAAAATTAACTGAAGAGGTTTAACTTCAAGTTAATAATAGAAAAATTAAATCTCAAGCCTTTAAGAAACAAAAACACAAACCCAAAAAAACTTAGCCCGATAAAAGTAGTGAACCCTTGAATGAAAGAAAAAGAAACCCTTAAGGTTCTTTAAAAATAGTAAAAGCCCCTAGCACGTTTAAAAAGTAAAAGCCCCTTTTGAAAGAAACAAGCCCAAGTTGCATTCCAGTGACTTTCCTTTTATATAGAAAGTTTTGGAGCCAAATTCAAATCAGCATCTGACCAATCGTGGCTGTGTCCATCCCAGGGGGTGGTCTGAGCTTCACTGTCCAGGAGAGATCAGAGGCCAAATACCTTTAGAGCATACTTTAAGGTTATTTCTTAAACATGCAAATTCGATTGTTAAATGTTTATGATGATCACAGATCTAAAATCTCACTAAATGTGTGATTAAAACGACACCAAACATGATATGTTTATCTCACATGGTTCCTGAGGTAATAATAATAAAAGATATAACACAAGAATAAGCTTACAAATAGTAGACTTCTAGGCTACATGAAAGTAAACTATTAATGTGACTACAGATACAAGCATATACATTCAATTATAAGAAAAGTTCAACTTATAAGTATACATGCTGGGAATCAAAGATCTCTCTCTCTCTCACTGTGTGTCTTTTATGGTGGTGTCCGTGACAGAGAGGAGGGGGGTGTCGGTTTCTTGTGTTTGCATTGCAATAAACACTTCAGATACAATGTGTTCTCCTTCCATGCTGGTCCTGATCAACCTGGTATCACAGAGTCCAGATGTTGGGATCATCACTCCAGAGATGTTGAATTCTTTGATTTTATTATTTAGAAGTGTTTAGTTCGAATCATCAAAGAGTTCCTTGTGTCAGGAGGAATGCCATCTCGTCTCTTCTCCGGAGGTGTATGGTTTTCCTCACAAATTGACACTTTTATGACCCTTATCAGATTCTGGTGCAGGAGGGGGCATCCTGTCATCTCCAAAAAGGGGGTGATTTGGGTTAGCTGTCACCTGAAATGGTTTATTACCCAAATTATGGCTCTGAGAAACAGTTTCTGGATTATCTGTGCGTTGACTCCCAATGTTCTGCTTGATAGTTTGGAATGTTCTGCTCCTTTGTACGCTACATCAGTTTTGTCAGAATTTAAATGAAGAAAATTACAGGTCATCCAGTCCTTTATGTCCTTCAGACATGCTTGGAGTTTGACCAACTGATTGGTTTCATTGGGTTTCATAGATAAATATAACTGGGTGTCATCTGCATAACAATGGAAATTTATGTAGTGCTTCCTAATAATGTTTCCTAGAGGAAGCATGTACAGAGTAAATAATATTGGACCTAATACAGAACCCTGTGGAACTCCATAACTAACTCTAGTGCGGGTGGAAGAATCGCCATTAACATGAACAAACTGGAATCTGTCTGATAATTATGATTTAAACCACTTTAGAGCGGTTTCTTTAATCCCAATAAGATGTTCCAGTCTTTGTAATAAGATGCTGTGATCAACTGTATCAAAAGCAGCACTAAGATCCAAAAGAACAAGTATAGAAACTAATCCACTGTCTGAGGCTATTAGAAGATCATTGGTAACCTTTACCAGTGCTGTCTCTGTACTATGATGGATTCTAAATCCTGACTGAAATTCTTAAGACAAACCATTTATATGCAGATAATCACATAATTGGTTTGCAACAACTTATTCTAGAACTTTAGAGATAAAAGGGAGGTTGGATATGGGCCTATAATTGGCTAAAACACCTGGATCTAGAGTAGGCTTTTTGAGAAGTGGCTTTATTACAGCAACTTTAAAAGCCTGTGGTACATAGCCTGTTAGTAAAGAGAGGTTAATGATATTTAAAACAGCATTGTTAATTAAAGGAAATATATCCTTGAATAACCTAGTGGGGATGGGATCTAGCAAACACGTTGCTGGTTTAGAGGAGTTTACTATTGATATGAGCTCTGGCAGATTTACAGCAGTGAAGCAGTCCAAGCATAAATCTGGTCCTATGGATGCTTCCAGAGCTGCTGCTCCTAAAGACATGTTCAGGATTTTCTGCCTAATATTCAAAACTTTATTAGTGAAGAAGGTCATGAAATCTTCACGACTGAGATCTAAAGGAACACAAGGCTCCACAGAGCTGTGACTCTTTTTCAGCCTGATGACGTTTTTGTGACTTTTTTGACCTCATACCGCGGTATAACATTGTTTCTGACATTTTTGACCTCATGATGTTTTTGTAACGTTTTTGACCTCATACTGCGGTCTAACATTTTTTCTGACATATTTGACGTCATAGCGCGGTATAACATTTTTTGTGACACATTTGACCTCATGACATTTTTGAACTCATACCGTGGTATAACATTTTTTCTGACATTTTTGACCTCATTCCGTGGTATAACATTTTTTCTGACATATTTCAGGCCATTCCGCGTTATGACATTTTTTATGACGTTTTTGTCAGTTTTTTGACCTCATGATTTGACCTTTGTTACTTTTTTGACCTCATTCTACGGTATGACGTTTTTGTGACATTTTAGAATATTTTTCTGACATTTTTGACCTCATACCGCGGTATAACATTTTTCTGATATTTTTGACCTCATTCCGCAGTATAACATTTTCTCTGACATTTTTCAGGCCATTCCGCGTTATGACATTTTTGTGGCTTTTTTGAGATCATTCCGCGGTATAACATTTTTTGGGACATTTTTGACCTCATTCCGCGCTATGACGTTTTTGTGACTCTTTTGACCTCATTCCGCGGTATGACGTGTTTGTGACATTTTTGACCTCATTCCGCGGAATAACATTTTTTCTCACATTTTTGACCTCATTCCGCGGTATGACGTTTTTGTGACATTTTTGACCTCATTCCGCGCTATGACATTTTTGTGACTTTGTTGAGCTCATTCCGCGGTATAACATTTTTTCTGACATTTTGGACATCATTCCGCGGTATTACACTTTTGACCTCATTCCGTGGTATGACGTTTTTGTGACATTTTTGACCTTACTCCGCGGTATAACATTTCTTCTGACATTTTTTACCTCATTCCGTGATATGACGTTTTTGTGATGTTTTTGAAGTCATCCTGCAGCATAACATTTTTTTCTCATATTTTTTAACTCATACCGTTTTATTAATTTTTTTCTGACTTTTTTGACCTTGTTCCACGGTATGACTTTTTTTCTTACTTTTTTGACCTCATACCACACGACATTTTTTTCTGAAATTTTTGTCCTCATACCATTCTATGACATTTTTGTGACTCTTTTGACCTCATGACCTTTTTGAACTCATACCACGTCATAACATTTTTTATGACATTTTTGTTCTCATGACGTTTTTGTGACCTTTTTGAAATCAACCATTTGTTCTTTGTTATTGTGACTTTCTTGAACTCATTGCGGTATAATATTTTTTCTCATTTTCTTGACCCAATATGGCGGTATAACATTTTTTCTGACATTTTTTACCTCATTCATGACATTTTTTTCTTACATTTTTGACCTGATTCCGCGGTATGATGTCTGTTTGACTTTTTTGACCTCATTCCGCGGTATAACATTTTTCTGACACTTTTGACCTCATACAGCAGTATAACATTTTGTCTGACATTTTTGACCTCATGGCGTTTTTGTCATGTTTTTGAATTCACTCCGCGATATAACATTTTTTCTGACAAATTTACCGCATACCACATCATGACATTTTTTGTGTCAATTTTGACCTCATTCCGGGGTATGACATCTTTGTGACATTTTTGACCACATAACATCTTATCTGACATTTTTGACGTCATTCAGCGGTATTATGTTTTCTGTGACATTTTTGACCTCATTACGTTTTTGTGACCTTTTTCAACTCATATCGCGGTATCACATTGTTTTTAACATTTTTGACCCCTTACCATGGTATAACATTTTTCCTGACATTTTTAACCTCATGACATTTTTGTGACATTTTTGACCTCATACCGTGGTATAACATTTTCTCTGACATATTTCACCTAATGACGTTTTTGTAACATTTTTGAACTCATACTGTGGTATAACATTTTTTCTGACATTTTTGACCTCATTCCTTGATATGACGATTTTGTGACATTTTTTACGTCATTCCACGTTATAACATTTTTTCTGGCATTTTTGACCTCATTCCGCAGTATGACGTTTTTGTGACATTTTTGACCTCATTCCGCGGTATGAAATTTTTTTCTGACGTTTTTGACCTCATGACGTTTTTGTGACATTTTTTACCTTATTCCGGGGTATGACGTTTTTTTGACATTTTTGACCTCATATCGCGGTATAACATTTTTTCTGACATTTTTGAACTCATGACGTTTTTGTGAATTTTTTTAACTAATTCCACGGTATGACGTTTTTGTGACTTTTTTTTAACTCATACCGCAGCATAACATTTTTTTCTGACATTTTTCACCTCTTTACTTTTTTCTGACATTTTTGAACTCATGCCGCAGTATCACATTGTTTTTAACATGTTTGACCCCATACCCTGGTATAACATTTTTTGTGACATTTTTGACCTCATGATGTCTTTGTGATATTTTTGACCTCATACCGCGATATAACATTTTTTCTGACATTTTTGACATCATGACGTTTTTTGACGTTTTTGAACTCATTCCGCGGTGTGACATTTTTGTGACTTTTTTGACCTCATTACGTTTTTGTGACTTTTTTTGCCCCATACCGCGGTGTAACATTTTTTTTTTTAACATTTTTGACCTCATGATGTTTTTGTGACATTTTTGACTACAGTACACGGTATAACATTTTTTCTGACATTTATGACCATTATTTTTTTGTGACATTTTTGACCTCATAGTATTTTTTCTGACATTTTTGAAATCATACCGCGGTATAAAATTTTTTCTCACATTTGTGACCTCATACTGCGGTATGATGTTTTAGCGACATTTTTGACCTCATACCGCGTCAGAACATTTTGTCTGACATTTTTGTCCTCATGAGAAAAAAATGTTATACCAAGGTATGACTTCAAAAAGGCCACAAAAATATCATATTTTGGACCTCATGCCGCGGTATAAAAATTTTTTCTGACATGTTTGACCTCATACCGAGGCATAACGTTTCTTTCTGACATTTTTGACTTCATACCGCGGTATGACGTTTTTGTGACATTCTTTACCTCATGACGTTTTTGTAACGTTTTTTATCACATACCATGGTATAACATTTTTCATGGCATTTTTGACCTCATGACGTTTTTGTGTCATTTTTGAACTCATACCGCGATTTAACTTTTTTTCTGACTTTTTTGACCTCATTCTGCGGTATGACCTTTTTTTCAGTTTTCTGACCTGACGGTTTTGTGACAATTTTGACCTCATTCCGTGGTAGAACATTTTTCTGACGTTTTTGACGTAATTCCGCGGTTTGACGTGTTTGTGACTTTTTTGGCATCACACCGCGGTATAACATTTTTTCTGAAATTTTTGACGTCATTCCGCGGTATGATGTTTTTGTGACTTTTTTGACTTCATACACCGGTATAACATTTTTTCTGAAATTTTTGACGTCATTCCGCGGTATGATGTTTTTGTGACTTTTTTGACCTTTCCGTTGTTTGAATTTTTTGTGACATTTTTGAACTCATTCCATGGTATGACGTTTTTGTGTCATTTTTGACCTTTCCGTTGTTTGAATTTTTTGTGACATTTTTGAACTCATTCTGCGGTATGACATTTTTGTGACTTCTTTGACCTCATACCACGGTAAAAAAAATTTTCTGACATTTTTGACCTCATGACGTTTTTGTCACATTTTTGACCTGATTCCGTGGTATAACATATTTCCTGACATTTTTGATCTCATTCCGCGGTATAACATTTTTTTCTGACATTTTTGTCCTCATACCGCGGCATAACATTTTTTCCGACATTTTTGACCTCATGAGGTTTTTATAACGTTTTTGACCTCATTTCGCGGTATGACGTTTTATCGACATTTTTGACCTCATACCGCGGTATAATATTTTTTCTGACATTTTTTATCCCATTCCACGCTATGACTTTTGTGTGACTTTTTTGAGCTCATTCCGCGGTATAATATTTTTTCTGACATTTTGGACCTCATTCAAAATGAGGTATGACGCTTTTGACCTCATTCCATCGTATAACATTTTTTCTGACATTTTTGACGTTTTTTTGACATTTTTGACCTCGTGACACTTTTGTGACATTTTTGTCCTTATACCATTGTATAGCATTTTTTTTGACATTTTTGAAGCCATACCGCATTATGACTTTTTTTTTCTCACATTGGTGACCTCATTCTGTGGCATGATGTTTTTGTGATGTTTTTGAAGTCATACCACAGCACAACATTTTTTTCTCAAATTTTTGAACTCATACTGCGTTATTAAATTTTTTCTGACATTTTTGACCTCATGCTGTGTTTGTGACTTTTTTGACCTCATTCCACGGTATGACTTTTTTTGTTACCTTTTTGACCTCATACTGCACAATAACATTTTTTTCTGACATTTTTGACTTCATACCATTGTATGAAATTTTTGAGACTCTTGAACTCATGTCCTTTTTGAACTCATACCGCGTTATAACATTTTTAATGACCTTTTTGACCTCATGACGTTTTTGTGACCTTTTTGAAGTCATACATTTGTTCTTTAATGTCATTGTGACTTTCTTGAACTCATTGCGGTATAAAGTTTTTTCTCATTTTCTTGACCCAATAAGGCGGTATAACATTTTTTCTGACATTTTTGACCTCATTCCGAGGCATGATGTTTTTTTCTTACATTTTTTACCTCATTCCGGGGTATGATGTCTTTGTGACTTTTTTAACATCATTCCGCGGTATAACATTTTTCTGACATTTTTGAACTCATACCGCGGTATAACATTTTGTCTGACATTCTTGACCTCATGACGTTTTTGTCACGTTTTTGAACTAACTCCATGGTATAACATTTTTTCTGACAAATTTACCTCATACCACATTATGACATTTTTGTGTCATTTTTGACCTCATACCGCGGTGTGATGTTTTTCTGATGTTTTTGACCCCATACCACCGTATAACATTTTTTCTGACATTTTTGATCTCATACCGTGGTATGACGTTTTTGTGACATTTTTCAACTCATACAGCGATATGTCATTTTTGTGACTTATTTGACCTCATACCGCGGTATAACATCTTGTCTTACATTTTTTACCTCATTCAGCGGTATTATGTTTTTATAGCATTTTCTCTGACATTTTGGACCCCATTCTGTGCAATGACATTTTTGTGACTTTTTTGAGCCCATCCCGCGGTATAACATGTTTTCTTACATCTGTGACCTTATACTGTGGTATAACATTTTTTCTGACATTTTTGAAGTCATTCCGCGGTATGACGTTTTTGTGAATTTTTTGACCTAACATTTTTTCTGACATTTTTGACAAAATTCTGCGGTATGACATCTTTGTGACATTTTTAAACTCATTCTGCAGTATAACATTTTTTCGGGCATTTTTGACCTCATTTCGTGGTATGATGTTTTTGTGACTTTTTTGACCTCATACCTCAGTATAACATTTTTTTCTGACATTTTTGACCTCATTAATCGGTATAACATTTTCTCTGACATTTTTGATGACATTCCACGCTATGACTTTTGTGTGATTTTTTTGAGCTCATTCCGCGATATGACACTATTCTGTGTTTCTTTACCTCAAGAATGTTACAAGAAAAAATGTCATTTTTTCTGACATTTTTGACCTTGTGACATTTTTGACATGATACTGCGGTATAACATTTTTTCTGGCATTTTTTACCTCATTTTGCGGAATGACTTTTTTGTGACATTCTTGACTTCATAACGCGGTATAACATTTTTTGTGACATTTATGACCTCATTCCGGTACGTTATGTTTTTGACATCATTTTGTGGTATGACATTTCTGTGACTTTTTTGACCTCATATAACCTTTTTTCTGACATTTTTGACCTCATGACGTTTTTGTGGCGTCTTCGAACTCATACATAACATTTTTTCTGAGACTTTTGACCTCATTTTGTGGTATGACGTTTTTGTGACAATCTTGACCTCATACCGCGGTATAACATTTTTTGTGACATTTTTGAACTCTTTACGCGGTATGACGTTTTTGTGAATTTTTTGACTTCATACCGCGGTATAACATTTTCTCTGACTTTGTTGACCACATTCTGACACAGTCTGACCTTTTTTCAGTTTTTTGATCTCATTCCGTGGTTTAAATTTTTTTTGACATTTTTGACCTCATTCCGCAGTATAACATTTTCTCTGACATTTTTGACCTCATGACGTTTTTGTAACATTTCTGAACTCATATTGCAGTATAACATTTTTTTTTCATTTTTGACATATTTTTTGTGATTCATGACGTTTTTTGTGACGTTTTTGAACTCATTCCGCGGAATAGCATTTTTTCTGAAATTTTTTACATCGTTCCGCTGTATGACTTTTTTTTACTTTGTTAACCTTATTCCGCGGTATAACATTTTTTCTGACATTTCTGACCTCATCCCACGGTATAATATTTTTTCTGACATTTTTCACCTCATTCCGCGGTACCACATTTTTTTCTGGCATTTTTAACCTCATTCCGCTTTATGACGATTTTGTAACATTCTTGACCTCATTCCAAGGTATGACGTTTTTGTTAATTTTTTGACTTCATTCCACGGTTTAACATTTTTTCTGAAATTTTTGACCACATTCCACGGTATGACCTTTTTGTGAATATTTTGGGAATTTTTTGACCTCATTCCGCGGTTTATTTTTTCTGACATTTTTGAACTCATTCCGCGGTATGTCGTTTTTGTGACTTTTTTGTCCTCACACTGCGGTATAACATTTTTTTCTGACATTTTTGACCTCATGACGTTTTTGTGTTGTTTTTTAAATCATATCGCGGTGTAACATTTTTTCTGACATTTTTGACCCCATTCAGCCGTATGAAGTTTTTGTGACTTTTTTGACCTCATTCCGTGGTACAACATTTTTTCTGACATTTTTGACTTTTTCGGGCATTTTTGACCTCATTCCGCGGTATGACGTCATTGTGAGTTTTTTGACCTCATACCGCGGTATGACATTTTTTCTGACATTTTTGACCTCCTGACCTTTTTGTGAAATTTTTTACCTCATACCGCGGTATAAATTTTTTTCTGACATTTTTGACCTCATGACGTTTTTGTAATGTCTTTGAACTCGTACCGCGGTATTACATTTTTTCTGACATTTTTGACGTCATTCCGCGGGATGACATTTTTGTGACATTCTGGATCTCATACCGCGATATAACAATTTTTCTTACATTTTTGAAAACATTCCGTTGTATGACATTTTTGTGACTTTTTTGAACTCATACCGCGGTATAAGCATTGTTTTTGACATTTTTGACCTCATACCGCGGTATAACAGTTTTTTTTGACACTTTTGACCTCATGATGTTTTTTTGGCGTTTTTTAACTAATACTGCAGTAAAATGAGGTGAAAAATGTCAGAAAAAATGTTATGCCGCAGTATGAGTCCAAAAACGTCATAAAAAGATCATGATGTGAAAAATGTCACAAAAACGTCAGTCAGCGAAATGAGGTAAAAAGAGTCAGAAAAAATATTATACCGGGGAATGATGTCAAAAATGGCAGAACATTTTTTTAAGTCTTTTTAAGGCTCAAAAACATAATTTGCATACTTTTTTATGTTCAAAAAAAGTCATAAAAATGTCATAATGCAGAATGGGCACAAAAATGTCAGAGAAAGTACTATATTGCGGTATGAGGTCAAAAATGTCACAAAAACGTCACACCGTGGAAAGAGTTCAAACATGTAAGAAGAAATGTTATACCGCGGAATGAGGTCAAAAAGGTCAGGAAAAACGTTATACCGCGGAATGAGGACGTTTCTGTGACTTTTGTGACATTTTTGACCTCATACCGCGGTATGACGTTTTTGCGACATTTTTGACCTTTTCGTGACATTTTTCACCTCATACTGCGGTATAACGTTTTTTTGAAATTTTTGACCTCATCCCGCGGTATGACCTTTTTCTGAGATTTTTGACCTCAGACCGCGGTATGACGTTTTTGTGACATTTTTTACCTCATATGACGTTTTTGTGACATTTTTGACCTCATACCGCTGTATGACGTTTTTGCGACATTTTTGACCTTTTTTGTGACATTTTTGACATCATCCCGCGGTATGACGTTTAGGTGACATTTTTGACCTCATCCCGCGATGTGACATTTTTGCGACATTTTTGACCTTTTTGTGCAATTTTTGACATCATTCCGCGGTACGACGTTTTTGTGACATTTTTGACCTTTTTGTGACATTTTTGACATCATTCCGCAGTATGATGTTTATGTGACATTTTTGACCTCATACCGCGGTATCACGTTTTTGAGACATTTTTGACCTTTTTATGACATTTTTGAAATGATCCCGCGGTCTGACGTTTTTGACGCATTTTTGACCTCATCCCGCCGTATGACGTTTTTGTGACTTTTGTGACGTTTTTGACCTCATACCGCGGTATGAATTTTTTGTGACATTTTTGACATCATCCCGCCGTATGACGTTTTTGTGACATTTTTGACCTCATCCCGCGGTATGACGTTTTTGCGACATTTTTGACCTCATGCCGCGGTATGACATTTTTGTGACATTTTTGACCTTTTTGTGACATTTTTGACTTCATACCGCGGTATGACGTTTTTGTGACATTTTTGACCTTATACCACGGTATGACTTTTATGTGACATTTTTGACCTCATCCCGCGGTATGATTTTTCTGTGACATTTTTGACCTTTTTGTGACATTTTTGACCTCACATTTTTGACCTTTTTGTGACATTTTTGACCTCATACCGTGGTATGAAGTTTTTGTGCCATTTTTGACATCATCCCGCCGTATGACGTTTTTGCGACATTTTTGACCTCATTCCGCGGTATGACGTCTTTGTGACTTTTGTGACGTTTTTGACCTCATACCGCGGTATGATGTTTTTGTGACATTTTTGACCTCATACCGCGGTATGACGTTTTTGTGACATTCTTGACCTCATCCGGCGATATGACGTTTTTGTGACATTTTTGACCTCATCCAGCGATATGACGTTTTTGTGACATTTTTGACATCATACCGTGGTATGACGTTTTTGTGACATTTTTGACCTTTTTGGAACATTTTTGACATCATCCCGCCGTATGACCTTTTTGTGAAATTTTTGACATCATCCCGCCGTATGACCTTTTTGTGACATTTTTGACATCATCCCGCGGTGTGACGTTTTTGAGGCATTTTTGACCTCAAACCGCGTTATGACGTTTTTGCGACTTTTTTGACCTTTTTGTGACATTTTTGACCTCATCCCGCGGTATGACGTTTTTGTGACATTTTTGACCTCATACCGCGGTATCACGTTTTTGTGATATTTTGACCTTTTTGGAACATTTTTGACATCACCCCGCGGTGTGACGTTTTTGAGGCATTTTTGACCTCAAACCGCGTTATGACGTTTTTGCGACTTTTTTGACCTCAAACCGCGTTATGACGTTTTTGCGACTTTTTTGACCTTTTTGTGACATTTTTGACCTCATCCCGCGGTATGACGTTTTTGTGACATTTTTGACCTCATACCGCGGTATCACGTTTTTGAGACATTTTTGACCTTTTTGTGACATTTTTGACCTCATCCCGCGGTATGACGTTTTTGTGACATTTTTGACCTCATACCACGGTATGACGTTTTTGTGACATTTTTGACCTTTTTGTGACGTTTTTGACCTCATACTGCGGTATGACGTTTCTGTGACATTTTTGACCTTTTTGTGACGTTTTTGACCTCCTACCGCGGTATGACGTTTTTTTGACATTTTTGACTTCATTCTGCTGTATGACTTTTTTGTGACATTTTTGAACTTTTTGGAACATTTTTGACCTCATTCCGCGGGATGACGTTTTTGTAACATTTTTGACCTCATCCCGCGGTATGACGTTTTTGAGACAATTTTGACCTTTTTATGACATTTTTGATATTATCCCGCGGTATGACGTTTTTGTGACATTTTTGACCTCATCCCGCGGTATGACGTTTTTGTGACATTTTTGACCTCATCCCGTGGTATGACGTTTTTGAGACATTTTTGACCTTTTTGTGACATTTTTGACGACATTCCGCGGTATGACGTTTTTGTGACATTTTTGACATCATACCGCTGTATGACGTTTTTCTGACATTTTTGACCTCTCACCGCGTATGACGTTTTTGTGACATTTTTGACCTTTTTGTGACATTTTTGACCTCCTACCGCGGTATGACGTTTTTTTGACATTTTTGACTTCATTCCGCTGTATGACTTTTTTGTGACATTTTTGACCTTTTTGGAACATTTTTGACCTCATTCCGCGGTGTGACGTTTTTGTGACATTTTTGACATCATACCGCTGTATGACGTTTTTCTGACATTTTTGACCTCACACCGCGTATGACGTTTTTGTGACATTTTTGACCTTTTTGTGACATTTTTGACCTCATACCACGGTATGAAATTTTTGTGACATTTTTGACATCATCCCGCCGTATGACGTTTTTGTGACATTTTTGACCTCATCCCACGGTATGACGTTTTTGTGACATTTTTTACCTCATACCGCTGGATGACGTTTTTGTGACTTTTGTGACGTTTTTGACCTCATAACGCGGTATAACGTTTTTGTGACATTTTTGACCTCATCCCGCGATGTGACGTTTTTTTGACATTTTTGACATCATTCCGCGGTTTGACGTTTTTGTGACATTTTTGACATCATGCCGTGGTATGTCGTTTTTGTGACATTTTTGACCTTTTTGTTACATTTTTGCCCTCATCCCGCGGTATTATATTTTTATGACATTTTTGCCCTCATCCCGCGGTATAACGTTTTTGTGACATTTTTGACCTCATAAAATGTCATCGTATGACGTTTTCATGACGTTTTTGACCTCATTCCGCGGTATGACGTTTTTTTGACATTTTTGACTTCATTCCGCTGTATGACTTTTTTGTGACATTTTTGACCTTTTTGTAACATTTTTGACCTCATTCCGCCGTATGACGTTTTTGTAACATTTTTGACCTCATCCCGCGGTATGACGTTTTTGAGACATTTTTGACCTTTTTATGACATTTTTGATATTAGCCCGCGGTATGACGTTTTTGTGACATTTTTGACCTCATACCGCGGTATAACGTTTTTGTGACATTTTTGACCTCATACCGCGGTATAACGTTTTTGTGACATTTTTGACCTCATACCGCGGTATGACGTTTTTGTGACATTTTTGACCTCATACCGCGGTATGACGTTTTTGTGACATTTTTGACCTCATACCGCTTTATGAAATTTTTGTGACATTTTTGACATCATCCCGCGGTATGACGTTTTTGTGACATTTTTGACCTCATCCCGCGGTATGACGTTTTTGTGACATTTTTGACCTCATCCCGCGGTATGACGTTTTTGTGACTTTTTTGACCTCATACCGCGGAATGACGTTTTTGAGACATTTTTGACCTTTTTGTGACATTTTTGACGACATTCCGCGGTATGACGTTTTAGTGACATTTTTGACATCATACCGCTGTATGACGTTTTTCTGACATTTTTGACCTTTTTGTGACATTTTTGACCTCATACCACGGTATGAAACTTTTGTGACATTTTTGACATCATCCCGCCGTATGACGTTTTTGTGACATTTTTGACCTCATCCCACGGTATGACGTTTGTGTGACATTTTTGACCTCATACCGCGGTATGACGTTTTTGTGACTTTTGTGACGTTTTTGACCTCATAACGCGGTCTAACGTTTTTGTGACATTTTTGACCTCATCCCGCGATGTGACGTTTTTTTGACATTTTTGACATCATTCCGCGGTATGACGTTTTTGTAACATTTTTGACCTCATCCCGCGGTATGACGTTTTTGAGACAATTTTGACCTTTTTATGACATTTTTGATATTATCCCGCGGTATGACGTTTTTGTGACATTTTTGACCTCATCCCGCGGTATGACGTTTTTGTGACATTTTTGACCTCATCCCGTGGTATGACGTTTTTGAGACATTTTTGACCTTTTTGTGACATTTTTGACGACATTCCGCGGTATGACGTTTTTGTGACATTTTTGACATCATACCGCTGTATGACGTTTTTCTGACATTTTTCTGACATTTTTGACCTCTCACCGCGTATGACGTTTTTGTGACATTTTTGACCTTTTTGTGACATTTTTGACCTCCTACCGCGGTATGACGTTTTTTTGACATTTTTGACTTCATTCCGCTGTATGACTTTTTTGTGACATTTTTGACCTTTTTGGAACATTTTTGACCTCATTCCGCGGTATGACGTTTTTGTGACATTTTTGACATCATTCCGCTGTATGACGTTTTTCTGACATTTTTGACCTCACACCGCGTATGACGTTTTTGTGACATTTTTGACCTTTTTGTGACATTTTTGACCTCATACCACGGTATGAAATTTTTGTGACATTTTTGACATCATCCCGCCGTATGACGTTTTTGTGACATTTTTGACCTCATCCCACGGTATGACGTTTTTGTGACATTTTTTACCTCATACCGCTGGATGACGTTTTTGTGACTTTTGTGACGTTTTTGACCTCATAACGCGGTATAACGTTTTTGTGACATTTTTGACCTCATCCCGCGTGTGACGTTTTTGACATTTGACATCATTCAGCGGTTTGGCGTTTGTGACATTTTTGACATCATGCCGTGGTATGTCGTTTTTGTATTTTGCGACCTTTTGTTACATTTTTGCCCTCATCCCGCGGTATTATATTTTTATGACATTTTTGCCCTCATCCCGCGGTATAACGTTTTTGTGACATTTTTGACCTCATAAAATGTCATCGTATGACGTTTTCGTGACGTTTTTGACCTCATTCCGCGGTATGACGTTTTTTTGACATTTTTGACTTCATTCCGCTGTATGACTTTTTTGTGACATTTTTGACCTTTTTGTAACATTTTTGACCTCATTCCGCCGTATGACGTTTTTGTAACATTTTTGACCTCATCCCGCGGTATGACGTTTTTGAGACATTTTTGACCTTTTTATGACATTTTTGATATTATCCCGCGGTATGACGTTTTTGTGACATTTTTGACCTCATACCGCGGTATAACGTTTTTGTGACATTTTTGACCTCATACCGCGGTATGACGTTTTTGTGACATTTTTGACCTCATACCGCGGTATGACGTTTTTGTGACATTTTTGACCTCATACCGCTTTATGAAATTTTTGTGACATTTTTGACATCATGCCGCGGTATGACGTTTTTGTGACATTTTTGACCTCATCCCGCGGTATGACGTTTTTGTGACATTTTTGACCTCATCCCGTGGTATGACGTTTTTGTGACTTTTTTGACCTCATACCGCGGAATGACGTTTTTGAGACATTTTTGACCTTTTTGTGACATTTTTGACGACATTCCGCGGTATGACGTTTTAGTGACATTTTTGACATCATACCGCTGTATGACGTTTTTCTGACATTTTTGACCTTTTTGTGACATTTTTGACCTCATACCACGGTATGAAATTTTTGTGACATTTTTGACATCATCCCGCCGTATGACGTTTTTGTGACATTTTTGACCTCATCCCACGGTATGACGTTTTTGTGACATTTTTGACCTCATAACCCGGTATGACGTTTTTGTGACTTTTGTGACGTTTTTGACCTCATAACGCGGTCTAACGTTTTTGTGACATTTTTGACCTCATCCCGCGATGTGACGTTTTTTTGACATTTTTGACATCATTCCGCGGTTTGACG
Organism: Dascyllus trimaculatus; assembly: GCA_024666655.1. Lineage (NCBI taxonomy): Eukaryota > Metazoa > Chordata > Actinopteri > Pomacentridae > Dascyllus > Dascyllus trimaculatus. The sequence goes on along the minus strand of CM045462.1, from coordinate 26,425,407 downwards.
TTTTTGTGACATTTTTGACATCATGCCGTGGTATGTCGTTTTTGTGACATTTTTTACCTTTTTGTGACATTTTTGACATCATTCCGCGGCATGACGTTTTCGTGACACTTTTGACCTCATACCGCGGTATGACGTTTTTGTGACATTTTTGACCTTATACCACGGTAGGACTTTTATGTGACATTTTTGACATCATACCGCGGTATGACTTTTATGTGACATTTTTGACCTTTTTGTGACATTTTTGACCGTTTGTGACGATTTTGACCTCATGCCGCGGTATGAAGTCAAAAATGTCACAAAAACGTCATTCCGCGGTATGACTTTTTTGTGACATTTTGGACCTTTTTGTGACTTTTTGACCTCATACCGTGGTATGAAGTTTTTGTGACATTCTGGACATCATCCCGCCGTGTGACGTTTTTGCAACATTTTTTACCTCATACCGCGGTATGACGTTTTTGTGACTTTTGTGACGTTTTTGACCTCATTCCGCGGTATGACGTTTTTGTGACATTTTTGACATCATACCGCGGTATGACGTTTTTGTGAAATTTTTGACATGATTCCGCGGTATGAAATTTTTGTGACAATTTTGACATCATACCGTTGTATGACGTTTTTGTGACATTTTTGACATCATCCCGCGGTGTGACATTTTCTAGGCATTTTTGACCTCAAACCGCGATATGAAGTTTTTGTGACATTTTTGACCTTTTTGTGACATTTTTGACATTATCCCGCCGTATGACGTTTTTGTGACATTTTTGACCTCACACCGCGGTATCACGTTTTTGAGACATTTTTGACCTTTTTGTGACATTTTTGACATCATCCCGCGGTATGACATTTTTCTGACATTTTTGACATCAAACCGTGGTTTGACGTTTTTGTGACATTTTTGACATTTTTGGAACATTTTTGACATCATCCTGCCGTATGACCTTTTTGTGACATTTTTTCAATGATTCCGCGGTATGACGTTTTTGTGACATTTTTGACCTCATCCCGCGGTATGACGTTTTTGCGACATTTTTGACCTCATACCGCTGTATGACGTTTTTGTGACTTTTGTCACGTTTTTGACATCATTACGCGATATGACGTTTTTGTGACATTTTTGACATCATACCGTGGTATGACGTTTTTGTGACATTTTTGACCTTTTTGTGACATTTTTGATATCATCTCGCCGTAAAAGTTCAAAAATGTCAAATAAAAGTCATACCGCGGCATGAGGTCAAAAATGTCATAAAAACGTTATACCACGGTATGAGGTCAGAAATGTCACAAAAAGGTGAAAAATGTCACAAAAACGTCATACCGCGGGATGAGGTCAAAAATGTCACAAAAACGTCATACCGCGGGATGAGGTCAAAAACGTCACAAAAGTCACAAAAACGTCATACCGCGTTATGAAGTCAAAAATGTCGCAAAAACGTCATACGGCGGGATGTCAAAAATGTCACAAAAACTTCATCCCACTGTATGAGGTCAAAAATGTCACAAAAAGGTCAAAAGTGTCACAAAAACGTCATACCGCGGTGTGAGGTCAAAAATGTCACAAAAACGTCATGCCGCGGAATGTTTTCAAAAATGTCACAAAAACATCATACCGCTGTATGAGGTCAAAAACGTCACAAAAGTCACAAAAACGTCATACCGCGGTATGAGGTGAAAAATGTCGCAAATACGTCATACCGTGGTATGAGGTCAAAAATGTCACAAAAACGTTATTCTGTGGAATGAGGTCAGAAATGTCACAAAAAGGTCAAAAATGTCACAAAAACGTCATACCGCGGTATGAGGTCAAAAATGTCACAAAAACGTCATACGGCGGTAGGAGGTCAAAAGCGTCAAAAATGTCACAAAAACGTCATACCGCGGTATGAGGTCAAAAATGTCGCAAAAACGTCATACTGTGGTATGAGGTCAAAAATGTCACAAAAACGTCATACTGCGGTCTGAGTTCAAAAACGTCACAAAAAGGTCAAAAATGTCACATAAAAGTCATTCCGCGGAATGAAGTCAAAAATGTCACAAAAACGTCACACCGCAGTATGAGGTCAAAAATGTCACAAAAATTTCATACCGCGGTATGATGTCAAAAATCTCAGAGAAAGGTCATACCGCGGGATGAGGTCAAAAATGTCACAAAAACGTCATACCGCGGTATGAGTTCAAAAATGTCACAAAAACGTCATACCGCGGGATGAGGTCAAAAATGTTCCAAAAAGGTCAAAAATGTCACAAAAAAGTCATACTGCGGTCTGAGGTCAAAAACGTCACAAAAAGGTCAAAAATGTCACATAAAACTCATACCGCGGTATGATGTCAAAAATGTCACAAAAACGTCATTCCGCGGTATGAGGTCAGAAATGTCACAAGAAGGTCAAAAATCTCGCAAAAACGTCATACCGCGGTATGAGGTCAAAAATGTCACAAAAACGTCATACCGCGAGATGAGGTCAAAAATGCCTCAAAAACGTCACACCGGGGGATAATGTCAAAAATGTCACAAAAAGGTCAAAAGTGTCTCAAAAACGTGATACCGTGGTATGAGGTCAAAAATGTCACAAAAACGTCATACCGCGGGATGAGATCAAAAATGTCACAAAAACGTCATTCGGCGGGATGATGTAAAAAATGTCACAAAAAGGTCAAAAATGTCACAAAAACGTCATACCGTGGTATGAGGTCAAAAATCTCAGAAAAAGGTCATACCGCGGGATGAGGTCAAAAATGTCACAAAAACGTCATTCGGCGGGATGATGTAAAAAATGTCACAAAAAGGTCAAAAATGTCACAAAAACGTCATACCGTGGTATGAGGTCAAAAATCTCAGAAAAAGGTCATACCGCGGTATGAGGTCAAAAATATCACGAAAACGTCATACCACGGTATGAGGTCAAAAATGTCACAAAAACGTCATACCGCGGGATCATTTCAAAAATGTCACAAAAAGGTCAAAAATGTCTCAAAAACGTCATACCGCGATATGAGGTCAAAAACGTCACAAAAGTCACAAAAACGTCAAACCGCGGTATGAGGTCAAACATGTCGCAAAAACGTCATACCGCGGGATGAGGTCAAAAGTGTCACAAAAACGTCATACCGCGGAATCATGTCAAAAATGTCACAAAAAGGTCAAAAATGTCACAAAAACGTTATACCCGGTATGAAGTCAAAAATGTCACAAAAACGTCATTCCGCGGGATCATTTCAGAAATGTCATAAAAAGGTCAAAAATGTCTCAAAAACGTCATACCGCGGGATGAGGTCAAAAATGTCACAAAAACGTCATACCGCGGGACGAGGTCAAAAATGTTCCAAAAAGGTCAAAAATGTCACAAAAAAGCCATACCGCGGTCTGAGGTCAAAAACGTCACAAAAAGGTCAAAAATGTCACAAAACTTTCATACCGCGGTATGAAGTCAAAACTGTCGCAAAAACGTCATACCGCGGGATGAGGTCAAAAATGTCACAAAAACGTTATACCGCGGAATGAGGTCAGAAATGTCACAAAAAGGTCAAAAATCTCGCAAAAACTTCATACCGCGGCATGAGGTCAAAAATGTCACAAAAACGTCATACCGCGGGATGAGGTCAAAAGTGTCACAAAAACGTCATGCCGCGGAATGATATCAAAAATTTCACAAAAACGTCATACCACGGGATGATGTCAAAAATGTCACAAAATTTCATACTGCGGTATGAGGTCAAAAGTGTCACAAAAACGTCATACCGCGGAATCATGTAAAAAATGTCACAAAAAAGGTCAAAAATGTCACAAAAACGTTATCCCGCGGCATGAGGTCAAAAATGTCACAAAAACGTGATTCCGCGGTATGAGGTCAAAAACGTCACGAAAACGTCATACGTTGACATTTTATGAGTTCCAAAATGTCACAAAAACGTCTTACCGCATAATGAGGTCAAAAGTCTCAGAAAATGGTCATACCGCGGGATGAGGTCAAAAATTTCACAAAAACGTTATACCGCGGTATGAGGTCAAAAATGTTCCAAAAACGTCATACCGCTGTATGAGGTCCAAAATGTAACAGTAACCTCATACCGCTGAATGATGTCAAAAATGTCACAAAAACGTCATTCCGCGGAATCATGTCAAAAATGTCACAAAAAGGTCAAAAATGTCACAAAAATTTCATACAGCGGAATGAGGTAAAAAATGTCGCAAAGACGTCATACCGCGGGATGAGGTCAAAAATGTCAGAAAGACGTCATACCGCGGTATGAGGTCAGAAATGTCACAAAAAGGATTTTTTGACATTTTTGACCTCATACCGCGTATGATGTGTTTTTGACATTTTTGACCTCATACCACGGTATGATGTTTTTGTGACAATTTTTGACCTCATACCACGGTATGACGGTTTTTTCACATTTTTGACCACATACGGCGGTATGACGTGTTTTTGACATTTTTGACCTCATACCGCGTATGACGGTTTTTTTACATTTTTGACCTCATAACACGGTATTACGGTTTTTTGACATTTTTGACCTCATAACGCGGTATGACGGTTTTTTGACATTTTTTACTTCATAACACGGTATGATGTTTTTGTGACAATTTTTGACCTCATACCGCGGTATGACGGTTTTTTGTCATTTTTGACCACATACCGTGGCATGACGGTTTTTTAACATTTTTGACCTCATACAAAAATGACGGTTTTTTGACATTTTTTACCTCAGACCGCGGTATGACGTGTTTTTGACATTTTTTGACCACATACCGCGGTATGACGTGTTTTTGACATTTTTTGACCACATACTGCGGTATGACGGTTTTTTGACATTTTTTACTTCATAACACGGTATGTGTTCTTCACATTTTTGAACACATACCGCGGAATGACGTTTTTTTGACATTTTTGACGTCATACCGCGGTAAATAAAAAAAATAGCAACAGTGCACTTTTTGAAAATCAATGTTTACAAACATGTTTCACTGTCAGATGCAGTTCAAATATAATAAATATGAAGGCAAAAGCTGTTTCCAGTCACGTTGTATCAAGGAATTGACTCCATACAGTGAGTGGCAAAAGTTGCATTTTCAGCCCGCGAAAAGCTGTTTTAGAGCATGAGAAAAAGGTTGACTGCAGTTTTTCAAAATCAATGTTTACAAACATGTTTCACTGTCAGATGCTGTTCAAATATGATAAATATGAAGGCAATAGCTGTTTCCAGTAACGTTGTATCAAGGAATTGACTCCATACAGTGAGTGGCAAAAGTTGCATTTTCAGCCCGCGAATAGCTGTTTTAGAGCAATAGAAATAGCAACAGTGCACTTTTTGAAAATCAATGTTTACAAACATGTTTCACTGTCAGATGCTGTTCAAATATGATAAATATGAAGGCAAAAGCTGTTTCCAGTCACGTTGTATCAAGGAATTGACTCCATACAGTAAGTATCAAAAGTGGCATTTTCAGCCTGCGAAAAGCTGTTTTAGAGCACGAGAAACAGGTACACTGCAGTTTTTAAAATCAATGTTTACAAACATGTTTCACTGTCAGATGCTGTTCAAATATGATAAATATGAAGGCAAAAGCTGTTTACAGTCATGTTGTATCAAGGAATTGACTCTATACAGTGAGTGGCAAAAGTGGCATTTTCATCCCGCGAAAAGCTGTTTTAGAGCATTAGACATAGCAACAGTGCACTTTTTGAAAATCAATGTTTACAAACATGTTTCACTGTCAGATGCTGTTCAAATATGATAAATATGAAGGCAAAAGCTGTTTCCAGTCACGTTGTATCAAGGAATTGACTCCATACAGTGAGTGGCAAAAGTGGCATTTTCAGCCTGCGAAAAGCTGTTTCAGAAAATAGCAACAGTGCACTTTTTGAAAATCAATGTTTACAAACATATTTCACTGTCAGATGCAGGTCAAATATGATAAATATGAAGGCAAAAGCTGTTTCCAGTCACGTTGTATCAAGGAATTGACTCCATACAGTGAGTGGCAAAAGTTGCATTTTCAGCCCGCGAAAAGCTGTTTTAGTGCATTAGAAATAGCAACAGTGCACTTTTTGAAAATCAATGTTTACAAACATGTTTCACTGTCAGATGCTGTTCAAATATGATAAATATGAAGGCAAAAGCTGTTTCCAGTCACGTTGTATCAAGGAATTGACTCCATACAGTGAGTGGCAAAAGTTGCATTTTCAGCCCGCGAATAGCTGTTTTAGAGCAATAGAAATAGCAACAGTGCACTTTTTGAAAATCAATGTTTACAAACATGTTTCACTGTCAGATGCAGTTCAAATATGATAAATATGAAGGCAAAAGCTGTTTCCAGTCACGTTGTATCAAGGAATTGACTCCATACAGTGAGTGGCAAAAGTGGCATTTTCAGCCCGCGAAAAGCTGTTTCAGAAAATAGCAACAGTGCACTTTTTGAAAATCAATGTTTACAAACATGTTTCACTGTCAGATGCAGTTCAAATATGATAAATATGAAGGCAAAAGCTGTTTCCAGTCACGTTGTATCAAGGAATTGACTCCATACAGTGAGTGGCAAAAGTGGCATTTTCAGCCCGCGAAAAGCTGTTTCAGAAAATAGCAACAGTGCACTTTTTGAAAATCAATGTTTACAAACATGTTTCACCGTCAGATGCTGTTCAAATATGATAAATATGAAGGCAAAAGCTGTTTTTAGTCACGTTGTATCAAGGAATTGACTCCATACAGTGAGTGGCAAAAGTGGCATTTTCAGCCCGCGAAAAGCTGTTTTAGAGCATGACAAACAGCTAGACTGCAGTTTTTCAAAATCAATGTTTACAAACATGTTTCACTGTCAGATGCTGTTCAAATATAATAAATATGAAGGCAAAAGCTGTTTCCAGTCACGTTGTATCAAGGAATTGACTCCATACAGTGAGTGGCAAAAGTGGCATTTTCAGCCCGCGAAAAGCTGTTTTAGAGCATTAGAAATACCAACAGTGCACTTTTTGAAAATCAATGTTTACAAACATGTTTCACTGTCAGATGCTGTTCAAATATGATAAATATGAAGGCAAAAGCTGTTTCCAGTCACGTTGTATCAAGGAATTGACTCCATACAGTGAGTGGCAAAAGTTGCATTTTCAGCCCGCGAAAAGCTGTTTTAGAGCATGAGAAATAGCTAGACTGCAGTTTTTCAAAATCAATGTTTACAAACATGTTTCACTGTCAGATGCTGTTCAAATATGATAAATATGAAGGCAAAAGCTGTTTCCAGTCACGATTTATCAAGGAATTGACTCCATACAGTGAGTGGCAAAAGTGGCATTTTCAGCCGGCGAAAAGCTGTTTCAGAAAATAGCAACAGTGCACTTTTTGAAAATCAATGTTTACAAACATGTTTCACTGTCAGATGCAGTTCAAATATGATAAATATGAAGGCAAAAGCTGTTTCCAGTCACGTTGTATCAAGGAATTGACTCCATACAGTGAGTGGCAAAAGTGGCATTTTCTGCCCGCGAAAAGCTGTTTCAGAAAATAGCAACAGTGCAGTTTTTAAAAATCAATGTTTACAAACATGTTTCACTGTCAGATGCTGCTCAAATATGATAAATATGAAGGCAAAAGCTGTTTCCAGTCACGATGTATCAAGGAATTGACTCCATACAGTAAGTATCAAAAGTGGCATTTTCAGCCTGCGAAAAGCTGTTTTCGAGCATGAGAAACAGGTAGACTGCAGTTTTTAAAAATCAATGTTTACAAACATGTTTCACTGTCAGATGCTGTTCAAATATGATAAATATGAAGGCAAAAGCTGTTTACAGTCACGTTGTATCAAGGAATTGACTCTATACAGTGAGTGGCAAAAGTGGCATTTTCATCCCGCGAAAAGCTGTTTTAGAGCATTAGACATAGCAACAGTGCACTTTTTGAAAATCAATGTTTACAAACATGTTTCACTGTCAGATGCTGTTCAAATATGATAAATATGAAGGCAAAAGCTGTTTCCAGTCACGTTGTATCAAGGAATTGACTCCATACAGTGAGTGGCAAAAGTGGCATTTTAAGCCCGCGAAAAGCTGTTTCAGAAAATAGCAACAGTGCACTTTTTCAAAATCAATGTTTACAAACATGTTTCACTGTCAGATGCAGTTCAAATATGATAAATATGAAGGCAAAAGCTGTTTCCAGTCACGTTGTATCAAGGAATTGACTCCATACAGTAAGTGGCAAAAGTGGCATTTTCAGCCCGCGAAAAGCTGTTTTAGAGCATGACAAACAGCTAGACTGCAGTTTTTCAAAATCAATGTTTACAAACATGTTTCACTGTCAGATGCTGTTCAAATATAATAAATATGAAGGCAAAAGCTGTTTCCAGTCACGTTGTATCAAGGAATTGACTCCATACAGTGAGTGGTAAAAGTGGCATTTTCAGCCCGCGAAAAGCTGTTTTAGAGCATTAGAAATACCAACAGTGCACTTTTTGAAAATCAATGTTTACATACATGTTTCACTGTCAGATGCTGTTCAAATATGATAAATATGAAGGCAAAAGCTGTTTCCAGTCACGTTGTATCAAGGAATTGACTCCATACAGTGAGTGGCAAAAGTTGCATTTTCAGCCCGCGAAAAGCTGTTTTAGAGCATGAGAAATAGCTAGACTGCAGTTTTTCAAAATCAATGTTTGCAAACATGTTTTCCAGTCAGATGCTATTCAAATATGATGAATATGAAGGCAAAAGCTGTTTCCAGTCACGTTGTATCAAGGAATTGACTCCATACAGTGAGTGGCAAAATTGGCATTTTCAGCCCGCGAAAAGCTGTTGTAGAGCATTAGAAATAGTAACAGTGCACTTTTTGAAAATCAATGTTTACAAACATGTTTCACTGTCAGATGCTGTTCAAATATGATAAATATGAAGGCAAAAGCTGTTTCCAGTCACGTTGTATCAAGGAATTGACTCCATACAGTGAGTGGCAAAAGTGGCATTTTCTGCCCGCGAAAAGCTGTTTCAGATAATAGCAACAGTGCAGTTTTTCAAAATCAATGTTTACAAACATGTTTCACTGTCAGATGCTGTTCAAATATGATAAATATGAAGGCAAAAGCTGTTTCCAGTCACGATGTATCAAGGAATTGACTCCATACAGTAAGTATCAAAAGTGGCATTTTCAGCCTGCGAAAAGCTGTTTTCGAGCATGAGAAACAGGTAGACTGCAGTTTTTAAAAATCAATGTTTACAAACATGTTTCACTGTCAGATGCTGTTCAAATATGATAAATATGAAGGCAAAAGCTGTTTACAGTCACGTTGTATCAAAGGAATTGACTCTACAGTGAGTGGCAAAAGTGGCATTTTCATCCCGCGAAAAGCTGTTTTAGAGCATTAGAAACAGGTAGACTGCAGTTTTTCAAAATCAATGTTTACAAACATGTTTCACTGTCAGATGCTGTTCAAATATGATAAATATGAAGGCAAAAGCTGTTTCCAGTCACGTTGTATCAAGGAATTGACTCCATACAGTGAGTGGCAAAAGTGGCATTTTCAGCCTGCGAAAAGCTGTTTCAGAAAATAGCAACAGTGCACTTTTTGAAAATCAATGTTTACAAACATGTTTCACTGTCAGATGCAGTTCAAATATGATAAATATGAAGGCAAAAGCTGTTTCCAGTCACGTTGTATCAAGGAATTGACTCCATACAGTGAGTGGCAAAAGTGGCATTTTCAGCCCGCGAAAAGCTGTTTTAGTGCATTAGAAATAGCAACAGTGCACTTTTTGAAAATCAATGTTTACAAACATGTTTCACTGTCAGATGCTGTTCAAATATGATAAATATGAAGGCAAAAGCTGTTTCCAGTCACGATTTATCAAGGAATTGACTCCATACAGTGAGTGGCAAAAGTTGCATTTTCAGCCCGCGAATAGCTGTTTTAGAGCAATAGAAATAGCAACAGTGCACTTTTTGAAAATCAATGTTTACAAACATGTTTCACTGTCCGATGCAGTTCAAATATGATAAATATGAAGGCAAAAGCTGTTTCCAGTCACGTTGTATCAAGGAATTGACTCCATACAGTGAGTGGCAAAAGTGGCATTTTCAGCCCGCGAAAAGCTGTTTCAGAAAATAGCAACAGTGCAGTTTTTGAAAATCAATGTTTACAAACATGTTTCACTGTCAGATGCAGTTCAAATATGATAAATATGAAGGCAAAAGCTGTTTCCAGTCACGTTGTATCAAGGAATTGACTCCATACAGTGAGTGGCAAAAGTGGCATTTTCAGCCCGCGAAAAGCTGTTTCAGAAAATAGCAACAGTGCACTTTTTGAAAATCAATGTTCACAAACATGTTTCACCGTCAGATGCTGTTCAAATATGATAAATATGAAGGCAAAAGCTGTTTTTAGTCACGTTGTATCAAGGAATTGACTCCATACAGTGAGTGGCAAAAGTGGCATTTTCAGCCCGCGAAAAGCTGTTTTAGAGCATTAGAAATACCAACAGTGCACTTTTTGAAAATCAATGTTTACAAACATGTTTCACTGTCAGATGCTGTTCAAATATGATAAATATGAAGGCAAAAGCTGTTTCCAGTCACGTTGTATCAAGGAATTGACTCCATACAGTGAGTGGCAAAAGTTGCATTTTCAGCCCGCGAATAGCTGTTTTAGAGCATTAGAAATAGCAACAGTGCACTTTTTAAAAATCAATGTTTACAAACATGTTTCACTGTCAGATGCTGTTCAAATATGATAAATATGAAGGCAAAAGCTGTTTCCAGTCACGATTTATCAAGGAATTGACTCCATACAGTGAGTGGCAAAAGTGGCATTTTCAGCCCGCGAATAGCTGTTTTAGAGCAATAGAAATAGCAACAGTGCACTTTTTGAAAATCAATGTTTACAAACATGTTTCACCGTCAGATGCTGTTCAAATATGATAAATATGAAGGCAAAAGCTGTTTCCAGTCACGTTGTATCAAGGAATTGACTCCATACAGTAAGTATCAAAAGTGGCATTTTCAGCCTGCGAAAAGCTGTTTTCGAGCATGAGAAACAGGTAGACTGCAGTTTTTAAAAATCAATGTTTACAAACATGTTTCACTGTCAGATGCTGTTCAAATATGATAAATATGAAGGCAAAAGCTGTTTACAGTCATGTTGTATCAAGGAATTGACTCTATACAGTGAGTGGCAAAAGTGGCATTTTCATCCCGCGAAAAGCTGTTTTAGAGCATTAGACATAGCAACAGTGCACTTTTTGAAAATCAATGTTTACAAACATGTTTCACTGTCAGATGCTGTTCAAATATGATAAATATGAAGGCAAAAGCTGTTTCCAGTCACGTTGTATCAAGGAATTGACTCCATACAGTGAGTGGCAAAAGTGGCATTTTCAGCCTGCGAAAAGCTGTTTCAGAAAATAGCAACAGTGCACTTTTTGAAAATCAATGTTTACAAACATATTTCACTGTCAGATGCAGTTCAAATATGATAAATATGAAGGCAAAAGCTGTTTCCAGTCACGTTGTATCAAGGAATTGACTCCATACAGTGAGTGGCAAAAGTTGCATTTTCAGCCCGTGAAAAGCTGTTTTAGTGCATTAGAAATAGCAACAGTGCACTTTTTCAAAATCAATGTTTACAAACATGTTTCACTGTCAGATGCTGTTCAAATATGATAAATATGAAGGCAAAAGCTGTTTCCAGTCACGTTGTATCAAGGAATTGACTCCATACAGTGAGTGGCAAAAGTTGCATTTTCAGCCCGCGAATAGCTGTTTTAGAGCATTAGAAATAGCCAACAGTGCACTTTTTGAAAATCAATGTTTACAAACATGTTTCACTGTCAGATGCTGTTCAAATATGATAAATATGAAGGCAAAAGCTGTTTCCAGTCACGTTGTATCAAGGAATTGACTCCATACAGTGAGTGGCAAAAGTGGCATTTTCAGCCCGTGAAAAGCTGTTTCAGAAAATAGCAACAGTGCAGTTTTTCAAAATCAATGTTTACAAACATGTTTCACTGTCAGATGCTGTTCAAATATGATAAATATGAAGGCAAAAGCTGTTTTTGGTCACGTTGTATCAAGGAATTGACTCCATACAGTGAGTGGCAAAAGTGGCATTTTCAGCCCGCGAAAAGCTGTTTCAGAAAATAGCAACAGTGCACTTTTTGAAAATCAATGTTTACAAACATGTTTCACTGTCAGATGCTGTTCAAATATGATAAATATGAAGGCAAAAGCTGTTTCCAGTCACGTTGTATCAAGGAATTGACTCCATACAGTGAGTGGCAAAAGTGGCATTTTCTGCCCGCGAAAAGCTGTTTCAGAAAATAGCAACAGTGCAGTTTTTAAAAATCAATGTTTACAAACATGTTTCACTGTCAGATGCTGCTCAAATATGATAAATATGAAGGCAAAAGCTGTTTCCAGTCACGATGTATCAAGGAATTGACTCCATACAGTAAGTATCAAAAGTGGCATTTTCAGCCTGCGAAAAGCTGTTTTCGAGCATGAGAAACAGGTAGACTGCAGTTTTTAAAAATCAATGTTTACAAACATGTTTCACTGTCAGATGCTGTTCAAATATGATAAATATGAAGGCAAAAGCTGTTTACAGTCACGTTGTATCAAGGAATTGACTCTATACAGTGAGTGGCAAAAGTGGCATTTTCATCCCGCGAAAAGCTGTTTTAGAGCATTAGACATAGCAACAGTGCACTTTTTGAAAATCAATGTTTACACACAAGTTTCACTGTCAGATGCTGTTCAAATATGATAAATATGAAGGCAAAAGCTGTTTCCAGTCACGTTGTATCAAGGAATTGACTCCATACAGTGAGTGGCAAAAGTGGCATTTTCAGCCCGCGAAAAGCTGTTTTAGAGCATGAGAGACGGGTAGACTGCAGTTTTTCAAAACAATGTTTACAAACATGTTTCACTGTCAGATGCTGTTCAAATATGATAAATATGAAGGCAAAAGCTTTTTCCAGTCACGTTGTATCAAGGAATTGACACCATACAGTATGTGGCTATAGTGGCATTTACAGCGCGCGAAAAGCTGTTTTAGAGCATTAGAAATAGCAACAGTGCACTTTTTAAAAATCAATGTTTACAAACATGTTTCACTGTCAGATGCTGTTCAAATATGATAAATATGAAGGCAAAGCTGTTTCCAGTCACGTTGTATCAAGGAATTGACTCCATACAGTAAGTGTCAAAAGTGGCATTTTCAGCCCGCGAAAAGCTGTTTTAGAGCATTAGAAATACCAACAGTGCACTTTTTGAAAATCAATGTTTACAAACATGTTTCACTGTCAGATGCTGTTCAAATATGATAAATATGAAGGCAAAAGCTGTTTCCAGTCACGTTGTATCAAGGAATTGACTCCATACAGTGAGTGGCAAAAGTGGCATTTTCAGCCCGCGAAAAGCTGTTTTAGAGCATGAGAAATAGCTAGACTGCAGTTTTTCAAAATCAATGTTTACAAACATGTTTCACTGTCAGATGCTGTTCAAATATGATAAATATGAAGGCAAAAGCTGTTTCCAGTCACGATTTATCAAGGAATTGACTCCATACAGTGAGTGGCAAAAGTGGCATTTTCAGCCCGCGAAAAGCTGTTTCAGAAAATAGCAACAGTGCACTTTTTGAAAATCAATGTTTACAAACATGTTTCACTGTCAGATGCAGTTCAAATATGATAAATATGAAGGCAAAAGCTGTTTCCAGTCACGTTGTATCAAGGAATTGACTCCATACAGTGAGTGGCAAAAGTTGCATTTTCAGCCCGCGAAAAGCTGTTTTAGTGCATTAGAAATAGCAACAGTGCACTTTTTGAAAATCAATGTTTACAAACATGTTTCACTGTCAGATGCTGTTCAAATATGATAAATATGAAGGCAAAAGCTGTTTCCAGTAACGTTGTATCAAGGAATTGACTCCATACAGTGAGTGGCAAAAGTGGCATTTTCTGCCCGCGAAAAGCTGTTTCAGAAAATAGCAACAGTGCAGTTTTTCAAAATCAATGTTTACAAACATGTTTCAATGTCAGATGCAGTTCAAATATGATAAATATGAAGGCAAAAGCTGATTCCAGTCACGATGTATCAAGGAATTGACTCCATACAGTAAGTATCAAAAGTGGCATTTTCAGCCTGCGAAAAGCTGTTTTCGAGCTTGAGAAACAGGTAGACTGCAGTTTTTAAAAATCAATGTTTACAAACATGTTTCACTGTCAGATGCTGTTCAAATATGATAAATATGAAGGCAAAAGCTGTTTCCAGTCACGTTGTATCAAGGAATTGACTCTATACAGTGAGTGGCAAAAGTGGCATTTTGAGCACGCGAAAAGCTGTTTTAGAGCATGAGAAAAAGGTACACTGCAGTTTTTAACAATCAATGTTTACAAACATGTTTCACTGTCAGATGCTGTTCAAATATGATAAATATGAAGGCAAAAGCTGTTTCCAGTCACGTTGTATCAAGGAATTGACTCCATACAGTGAGTGGCAAAAGTTAAATTTTCAGCCCGTGAAAAGCTGTTTCAGAGCATTAGAAATAGCTAGACTGCAGTTTTTCAAAATCAATGTTTACAAACATGTTTCACTGTCAGATGCAGTTCAAATATGATAAATATGAAGGCAAAAGCTGTTTCCAGTCACGTTGTATCAAGGAATTGACTCCATACAGTGAGTGGCAAAAGTTGCATTTTCAGCCCGCGAAAAGCTGTTTTAGTGCATTAGAAATAGCAACAGTGCACTTTTTGAAAATCAATGTTTACAAACATGTTTCACTGTCAGATGCTGTTCAAATATGATAAATATGAAGGCAAAAGCTGTTTCCAGTCACGTTGTATCAAGGAATTGACTCCATACAGTGAGTGGCAAAAGTGGCATTTTCAGCCCGCGAAAAGCTGTTTTCAGATAATAGCAACAGTGCAGTTTTTCAAAATCAATGTTTACAAACATGTTTCACTGTCAGATGCTGTTCAAATATGATAAATATGAAGGCAAAAGCTGATTCCAGTCACGATGTATCAAGGAATTGACTCCATACAGTAAGTATCAAAAGTGGCATTTTCAGCCTGCGAAAAGCTGTTTTCGAGCTTGAGAAACAGGTAGACTGCAGTTTTTAAAAATCAATGTTTACAAACATGTTTCACTGTCAGATGCTGTTCAAATATGATAAATATGAAGGCAAAAGCTGTTTACAGTCACGTTGTATCAAGGAATTGACTCTATACAGTGAGTGGCAAAAGTGGCATTTTCATCCCGCGAAAAGCTGTTTTAGAGCATTAGACATAGCAACAGTGCACTTTTTGAAAATCAATGTTTACAAACATGTTTCACTGTCAGATGCTGTTCAAATATGATAAATATGAAGGCAAAAGCTGTTTCCAGTCACGTTGTATCAAGGAATTGACTCCATACAGTAAGTGGCAAAAGTGGCATTTTCAGCCCGCGAAAAGCTGTTTTAGAGCATTAGAAATAGCTAGACTGCAGTTTTTCAAAATCAATGTTTACAAACATGTTTCACTGTCAGATGCTGTTCAAATATGATAAAAATGAAGGCAAAAGCTGTTTCCATTCACGTTGTATAAAGGAATTGACTCCATACAGTAAGTATCAAAAGTGGCATTTTCAGCCCGCAAAAAGCTGTTTTAGAGCATTAGAAATAGCAACAGTGCACGTTTTCAAAATCAATGTTTACAAGCATGTTTCACTGTCAGATGCTGTTCAAATATGATAAATATGAAGGCAATAGCTGTTTCCAGTCACGTTGTATCAAGGAATTGACTCCATACAGTAAGTGGCAAAAGTGGCATTTTCGGCAGGCGAAAAGCTGTTTTAGTGTATGAGAAACAGGTAGACTGCAGTTTTTCAAAAAAATGTTTACAAACATGTTTCACTGTTAGATGCTGTTCAAATATGATAAATATGAAGGCAAAAGCTGTTTCCAGTCACGTTGTATTAAAGAATTGACTCGATACAGTAAGTGGCAAAAGTGGCCTTTTCAGCCCGCAAAAAGCTGTTTTAGAGCATGAGAAACAGCAAGACTGTAGGTTTTCAAAATCAATGTTTCAACTTTATGTTTCACTGTCAGATGCTGTTCCAAATACTTGATAAATATGAAGGCAAAAGCT